>OX632364.1:17662367-17794867 GCA_951751655.1 Ophion costatus
GCGGAAAAAAAAGAAAAAATATTAAGCTTTTCCGAAAGGGATATGCTTTCAGTGTTTCAGAGCTTTTCATCATTTCACAACGCAGTTCTGCACGATACTGTGTAGGTGTGTGTATGGAACAGCATCTGAAAGTTCATCCCTTAAACTACAACTCAATTTCCGTCGAAGTTTGATGACTTTCATTTGGTGTGCGATCAAAATCAACCCCTAAATGTTTCCTCGGCCAACTAAAGGGTGCACGTGTCTGCTTTTCTGTGTCGAATATTACTTTCTGTGGACGTGCTCGTACGTTCATGCAAATGCTAAATTATTTCAGAGAAAAGTCCCTAGTTCGGGAGCTGCAAAAAAAATAGGTCGCGAATTCAAAGCTCGCGTGTGCAACGTCACGCTAATTGATGGCAAATCATTGCGGTATAAACGCTCGGTGTGACCGTAGATGAAAGATCGGACCCCCCGCCGAATTGTCTCGCGTGTCGACTCTATTCACACTCTTGCGTGACGCTTCATCGCACGGTGCTTGCCAGCGTTCTTAACGGAGCTCGGTGCCGCGCACCTTTCTCCTGTCGTGCACGGTTACGTATACATACGTGTGGAAATGTCATCTCGAAGTGACCTATAGTCCCCATACTCAGTATTGTGCAAGCTCCAATGTGCCCAAAGTCACCTTCGGATGGATGGACGCTTATCTATATAAAAGTAATTTCAAGGATCATCCTGTCCTTAAAATCAACTAACCCTTTATATCACCGTGCGACAGTTTCGTAACAAACCATCTGAGTCCTCACAAAATCCCATATTGACATTTAATCCTTTTTTAAACCGATGCCACACGATGGCTATAAACCGTTGTATGGGTTTTCAGTGTAATTCATGCAAACTAGATGGCGGTAGTTGAATCAAAATTTGCTCGAAGTTCATTATCGCGAGGTTGCAATATACTAGTGACGTTAAGTCTACAAAAATCGAAAAAAAAATCAAAACAACTAATAGTGTGTGAATAATGTGACGTGGCTTTGTGCTACAACAAGTAAAACAACTGCTTTGAAGCCTTCCATACATCATAAAGAAAGGTTACAAACATTGTAAAATGTCTGTCACATTCCCTTTATCGCGTAGTAACTAGTCCCTGATTAAATTTTTTCAAAAACTAAATAATACGTGTTTTTTTAAATTTATTAAAACCTACCATAAGTTCAACCATTTTTAATGTTTACGTTGTTGAGGTATAAAGGGTTCAAGCTGTTAGAGTATTCATAGACCCTCTTTATCATAAGCAGTCATGCTGATAGCCAGCATTACGTAGATATGCATCGGAATCAAAATGTGCCTGTCTCATATAAACTATGTGAAACTCACTACTCCTTTATCGGGTTAATACCGCAAGTTAATTCACGTTTCGTGACCAAGAATTACCGACTCACGCTCAACTGAGAGCGTAGGGAAAGGGCAGTGTTTTCGGGAGACCGATTTTTACCAGCAATTTTTATTGATCTACCATCTGTTCGAAAAAAACAGCTAGAAACTGTTCACCGCGAGACCTATGACCGCACTTTGTATTCAATTATTTTTTCAACAATCACCAATAATAGCATGACGTGAGTAGTTCATTTTTTTATTTTCAGAAAATATCACTCTTTCCATTTGGGTTTGTTTGGGTTTCCCTCATCGAATATAGAACTGTAATTTATTGAAAAAATCGATCAGTAAATGATTGTGACCAAAGCGACGTGAGTATCCGATCTCTTCTCGAATGAAATAATGATTCCGAGAGTTGTACCCGCCGAGTTTGGGAGAGCTGAAAAAGGATTTACGATTCGACATTTGGCCGGCAAAAAACTTTTCCCGGTGATCTTTCTTGTCCACGTTCCTACATATTATTTCAAGCTCAGTATCATGCCATAAGTGGGCGTCACTCGTCGCGCGGGCAACGTCGAACGACCCTTCGGGAATATAATATGGAGGTTGGGGGCTTTTGCAGCGGAGGGCTATTGTACGCTCTGATAACTATGCTTCGACCAAATTAATAAAAAAGAAGCCTGCGACGAGGATTCTCTCGGCTGTGCATACGTTTACGCATATAGGTGTATACTCCGTAGACTAAGACTGTCAGATTGTCAGTAAACCGGAAGAAAGCAGATTCAGAAAATCGCATTTATTGGCTTTTCATTAATTGTGAACATGAGAGACGTACATGTGAAAAACGGTGAATCTTCGAGATAATGCAATTCTAAGTGCATCGTGACAATATTTACATACAAAAAGTGGATGTAATTTAAAGCTCGACGAAAAAAAAATAAAAATAGCCACCGGCAAAAGTTTCTATGGGCCAATATATATGGTTATATAATACATGTATGCTTTGATATATTAATCATAATTTTATTATACAGGGTGGATCAACAACTATTAGCACCTTGGATATCTTCGAAACTTGAACGTTCAAAGAAATATTTGCTGAAAAAAATTGCACAGTACGATAGGGGCCATCCAATAGCGATAATAGTTTTTTTTGCAGGTGGAGGTACTTCGGACATTTAAAGGTCAACTCCATGTTTTTAAATGGATCGGTATGTTTTTTTTCTGTATCATGAAAGCAGAGCTTAAAACGAGTTCAACGACCTATAACATGAGGTCATTGAAGGTCATTGAAAGTACAGAAAGGCGATAATACTTAGTTTCGGTAGTAAATAAAATTACTACGATTATAGTAAGTGTTCGAAATGACGGCCATCAATATCAATGCGTACGTTATTATGTACGTTTACACATTTCTTAGACAGGTACAGAAAGTACAGAAAGGCGCTAATACTTACGATTTACGCCACTGAAAATAAACACTGTTTCAAGGACACTTTAAAAGTTTGCAGGATAAGATCAACATAATAAGATTAGTATCGATAAATCGGTCAATCGAGTACAATGTATCCGTTTGAAGAGCAAGTTGATATGCTTCTTATTTATGCCGAAAGCCAACAAAATTCTGTAAGGGCAAAAACCTTGTATGGTGAACGATATCCACATCGGTCTCAGCTTTCGCGCGAAACATTTAAAAATGTGTGTGATAAACTTGGGCAAACCGGTAGTTTAAGTGTCCGTAGACAAATTGAATAAAATTGAAAATGAATCTGGCATTAGCAGGAGCAGCGTACTTCGCATTTTGCACCGTCACAAATTTCACCCGTACCATGTTAGTCTTCACCAAGAATTGCATGGGAACGACTTCATGAATTGCGTAGTTTTGCCGAACGGTTCAACTTCAGATCGAAAACAATGAGTCATTTTGTAATGCCGTTTTATTTACTGATGAGGCAGCATTCACAAATCATGGAAACGTTAATTTGCATAACATGCATTTATAGACAACGGAAAATCCACATTGGCTGCGTCAGGTTGAACACCAGAGACAATGGTCTGTGAATGTATGGTGCGGAATCATAGGTCCTAAAATTATTGGTCCTTTTTTTATCAATGGAAATTTGAATGGCAACATCTACAGTAATTTTATCAAAAATACATCTGGTCTTTTGCTCGAAGAGTTGCCTTTACTTACACGAAAAACCATGTGGTATCAACATGACGGATGTCCAGCACATTATTCATTGATTGCACGAAGGCAACTCAACGAAAAATTTCGAAATCGTTGGATTGAACGCGGCGATCCAACATCGTGTTCAGCTCGTTCCCCAGACCTAACACCTTTAGAATTCTTTCTATGGGGAACATTGAAAGATAAATTGTACAAAGAAGTACCAACTACACTCGACGACATGCAACAAAGAATTATTACAGCCTGTGCATCAATAAGTTCACACGCTGTAAAACTTGCAAGTCAATCAATCGAAATAAGAATCCAATGTTTCACTGATACTGATTGTCGTCATTTCGAACACTTACTATAAACGTAGTAATTTTATTTACTACCGAAACTGTAAGTATTATCGCCTTTCTGTACGTTCTATGACCTTCAATGACCTTATGTTATAGGCCGTTGAACTCGTCATAAGTTCCTCTTTCATGATACAGAAAAAAACATACCGATCTATTTAAAACATGGAGTTGACCTTCAAATGTCCGAAGTACCTCCACCCGTAAAAAAACTATTATCGCTATCGGATGGCTCCTTTCGTACTGTGCAATTTCATTTCAGCAAATATTTCTGTAAACCTTATAGTTTCGAAGATATCCACGGTGCTAAGAGTTACTGATCCACCCTGTGTAGTATTGAATATATATAATATATTAATCGATATCATATACTATTTAATATACAATATATGGATTAATATTATATAATATTGAATTTAGATTATATTTATTAGATATATACACTTGTATGTATTTATAGAGAAAGTATGGTTTAACTCTGTTATTGACGTGAATGTTGGCTATCAGACAATGTGGCTATTTTTTTAGACCCGCCATATTTTTAAACGAACTGTTGATTTTGGAAAACAACAGTCCTTGATATACTTTTGATATAGATATGCTTTTACTTATCTAAAGGTGATTCAAATCGAGTATGTTGAATATGGGGATAATAAGTTACTTCGGGGATGCTTTTCGAAATCGGATGTATCCAAAATTTCCTATACCCAAATATATATATATATATATCTACACATCTCCGTAATGGTACATATAAAATCGTGGAGACGTTCCACTGGATGGATACGAATCGACGATGGCCTTTTAGCGAATGGAGGATGTCTGTACTGGTATTTCCTCCATATACTATTTATATGTGAATAAAATATGTGCGTGTCGACATGTATATAAACGTAAACCGAGCAAGGCCCCTTTATCTGTCCAAGATAGGAGCAGTTCCATACCGATCAGCCGAACCGACAAAACACGTGCGACGCAATAATTGCAGTCATTCCGAACCATTCGGTTTATTGGGAAGACTCGGCCCGAAGATAATCTCATCGCCCCAGTTTCACGTACCATCCATTTGGACCTAATACGTGACACGTAACTCGCGGTCTATCCCGCTATGGGGAAAATCCCCTCTCTTGTTCGCGTCTGCCAGGAGAGAACACTGTCGAAAATATCTCTCCCGCAGAAAGAAGATAATATCTTATATCTTTATCTATATATATATTTTTTTCCCCTGTGGAGATTGATGGAAAAGATTATTGAGGTTTATTTTTCATGCGAGTACTCGGCATAGGATGTACTAATTTCAAGTGGAAATGGCAAGTGGTCAGACGTGAGATCGCGACTCAGGATCTTACTCTGAATTTACGATCCGTGCACTACTCAGCTTCGTTCCCACGAAAATTGATCAATGGTGTTTAACTTTTCATCGTTGAAGTGCAATGCAAGTCTTTCTATTTTCCTACTTCCATTATTGTTCAAAATCTTTTTCGGCCTATTTATATTGTGCGTCTCTCAATATGTATCTAAATAAAATGCTCCACAGATTTTTATAGGCAAAATCTGCGAAACAAATTATATCAATTCAAAATCATCAATTTTCGTTCGATTCCAACGATGCAAACTTCAATCTCATAATTGTTTGAGTTAATCGACCGCTCGTAACTGTAGTCGCTAATTTTCTCATTAACGAATAACGACAAAAAGTGGGGGGAAAATATCGAAGTAACCAAATCTCCGACTGAATCCAGTGGGACTACTCGCTAGGGTATTCCTAACCAAGTTCAAGAAACTCGTATCCTCGTGGTCGCGTAATAAAGGGGAAAACCGTGAGCGTTCGGAGAAACGCGCCCCCCTAGAGCGTTCGGGACGATATATTTCGGGGGTTGCCGTAGGAAAGAATACGAAACGTCAGGGGGTGATAAGTTCTTGGTGAATCGGGCTCAATGGACCAGAAGTGATCGAATCATCGGCTTCTACGAACCGTAGGATGCGAGAGGGCACGAGTTTCCGGTGCGCAGGTGTTTATTCGACCGTATTCTTCAACGCGAAAACTGGAAACATACCGTGACTCCCAGACTAGCAAGACAACGGGTAACTACACGCATGTCTTTTCATCTTATCGGCTCTGATAAAGCATGGTTATTATCCGACCAATGGCTGAGGGAAGAAAAACACGCGGAGATGTCTCTTACTTATCTACTTACAGTTCCGTAAATCTTGTCAGGATCACTGTTTCATCCGTGCGCGTTCGCACCACCGCCACGAATGTCCACCACAATGTCAACCCGTCTTTCCGTCAGTGCTCACGGTCTTCGGACAGCGTATAACATTGAACTCGCTGAAGGACGGCCGTCCGACGACCGTCCTGATCCAACGTAGGACGTGACCGCTTGGGCAACTCTTCACGCCTCGTCAATATTCGACGAACAACCAAGAGTTCAAAAGTTCAAATTCGCGACGCAAACGAACGCACGACCGATTTGCTCCAGCCGGTGGTTACCGGTAGCGCGGAATACTTGACACGTGAACACGCCGAAGAGGGAAAAGAAACTGTGTGGTCGTCGGTAGGACTGGAGGGAGGGAAAAAATAATTCCTACTGGATGTTGTTTGTTGTTGTTGTTGGTATTGCTGTTTTGACAGTCGCGAGCACAAAGATGTTTCGTTTATAGCTGCTGGTACGTGTGGTCCTTCTCTTGGCGATAAATGCCGCGTAGTCGTCAGCGAAAATCCACCTCGAGCTTGGCGTCCAGGTCGTCGTGATCGTTCGTAAGGTAGACCGGGCAACAAGCTCCGCTGGTGCTTGCTGCTGGTGAATATCTCGAGGGGGTAAGCCTCTCTCTCTCTCATTCTCGCTTCATCCTCGTTTCCTGCTGCTCTCTATTCCTCTCACTCTCTCTCTCTCTCTCTCTCTCTCTCTCTCTCTCTCTCTCTCTCCCTCTCTCTCTCTCTATCTCTCTCTCTCTCTCCTTTCGTTTCCCACGCCTGGTGTTCTCGTGCTTTCTCCGTGCCTCGCGTCTTGGGCAGTGGTTGCGTGGGGTGGCTGGAGGTGGCTAAGGGGGGAATCACTATCAGCGGGCTACGCAGGGAGTCAAGAGGAACGGAGAGGTACCAGCAGAAACGGCAACGACGACGACGACGATGACGACGACGACGGTGGCGCAGGCGACGTTGAGACCTTCGTCGTGGGAGGAGGTAAAGTAGATAGAGGTGGTAGTTGTGGTGGCTCCGTAGAGTCACTCCAAGAGACGACGATAGAGAGAGAGATAGAGAGAGAGATGGGGGGGGGGTCCTTGGTGGAAGCGCAGCCCTGGAGGGAGGAGGATTTTGACTCTCGCTCGGAGAATATACCGGAGGGGAGAGAGAGAAAGAGAGAGAGAGAGAGAGAGAGAGAGAGAGGGATGAGAGGGATGAGAGGTTGTGAGGTCGAAGGGAGTAGGATCCGTGGTGGTAGCATTGGTTGGCGGAGGTGGGCCGCGCAGCGCACCACCCGTAGTCGCCGCTGATTGGACCACCCCCGTTTCACTCTGGCACTCTCGACCACCTCCCCTCTCAGCCCTCTTTTCCTCCGAGTCATCCTACTCCTTTGCCTCCTTTCTCTGTTACTCCTTTTTCCTTCTCCGGTGCTTCCTTTCCATCTTCTTCTTCTCCTCTGCCCCTTTCTTCCTTCTGCCTCATCTTTGTCAGAATCAAGGGAGTTAGGGACCTAGCTTGAGGTACAGCCTGTATTTGCACGTTCGTAACGGAGGGAGGCTACTACTCTACTTGCCTGCCTTCTTTCTATTCTTCGTCCTTTTTCCGCCTACCGTGCACGTATACTCGAACATCTGTGTATCCAAGAGCTTGTGCATGCGCATTCGAAAATCAGTATGTGCACATGCAAAGCTTATACGGACAACCCTAGTTCCCATAGCGTTCCTTCTAATATTAACCTATCCTCGTTCAGACCGAAGGGCTTCGATGCTACTTGGATGAAAGAGAGAAAAACGGAGAAAGAGATCCACCTCTACCGCCTTTATGGCTAGTATTTCGCCAGCCAACACCGAGCAACCTACACACCCTTCCAACGTTCGCGTCATACAATTCCACTCCTGAAGAGGATAGCAGAAGCTGAGCAGAGTGAGAAAGAGAGAGAGAGGCAAGGAGTGAGTTGAGCATGAAACCTTCGACGAGCTCTCGACGTATAAGAATTCGGACCACCCACGTCTCGCGAACGGCTCCGAGTTCTCTCTCTCTCTCTCTCTCTTTCTCTCTCTCTCTCCCTCTCTCTCTCTCTCCCTCTCTCTCTCTCTTTCTCTCTCCCTCTCTGTCTCTCTCTCTCGGTCCCTCTCTTTCCTTTCAAACTGTGTATTCTCGGCTTCTTTGGCTCCACTCTCGTTCTGTGAACACGGGACCAGGATGTACGCCCGGTGAACCAGCCGGGGGTTGGTACATCAGCTCGATAGGAAGAGAAAGAGCGATCCATGTTCGAGGGAAGGAACCAAAATGGAGATTCGCATGGCGCGGAAAGGCGCGGGTGATCTTGTCGAAAAAAAAGGAAATGGACGGTGCTCAATGGGAAATAGAAGTCCTACCTTCAGCAAAAATCCCAACAAAATGAGAATGAAAACAATGCGTTATGTAGGGACCAGAATGGACATTTGTTTTGGCGACTGTTCAACATTAAGATACGTTATTAATAATTTGTACTTTGTAATTCATTGTGTATCATATACCCGTGATAAAAGGAACAAACGGTCATTGAGCGCCGTTAGTTGAGCCGGGACGATGGGTCATGCTGAGACCCAAAGGCGAAGCGAATCGGTTGAAAATGATACGCTGCGGTACGCGTCGGTGCATACAGTAGCAGTGGACGATTCGTATATTCTCAGCAAGACCAATCGGGCCAAGTACCGCTTACACGATGTTTAACAAATTGCGCGCGAGTGAAATCTAGAATTACGTTTGCGATAGTGGGGAGAACGAGGTAGAGATGTAAATCACCTCTCGTATTATTCGATAAGCGTTCACTTGGCTCGCCCGCCGCTCTTGCTCGTTTTAAGCCGCTGCGCTCGTTATCGCGAAAATTCATTGACCACTCTGGCAAATTACTATTCACGCTTGATAAAAATTTTGATCAATCAATTACCTATCCACGCGTCGATTACTTACGAATTGTGCAGACAGAAAAAAATGTCAACGCTGCGAAAACGTAAAATTGATAGGACTTTTTTCCCCCCGCGATAGACGCTTTCCAATCGCGCACAAATATATGTTTATTTTTCGTAGCACTTTTATTATCCTCCGAACATGAAGTCCACCGTTATAAGTTCATACGGTGCAAGCTGATGCACTTCCGGCGGATAACAACCGACGAGCATCTCTCGCCCACCAGCGCGTCCGTTTCGACGATCGACTCACTCCACTTTAATCATTCCAACTAGTCCCGAACGACCGAATGATTAGGCGCAACACACTCATGAGTGACGGTCGAACGATCTAACCGTGGCGCTAGAAGCGACGGCTAATGCCAGACTATCGGAATCGCGAGGACGCTGAAGAGGATCCGAGCTTCGGAGAAAGTTGCCGGTGGCAAGACGTTTCCAAAAAGAGGGGTTACACGGGATGCGAGAGAATGACGGCACCGACGGCTGAGGTTTGAGAAACATACGGGGGGCCAGATGAGGGGGAGGGGAGGGGGGCAGAAGGCGCGAGATGTAGCACAACCCGAGACCTAGACACTACTGAACCAGCCCCATGGCAAACCTTGTTAACGGCAGTCGACAACCAAGTTTAAACTTCGGGTAACAATCCCTACCAAACTCTATCTATATCTACATATACGTATATATCTATATATATGTATGCTTCGTCTCCAAGAGCTTTCTCTCTTCGTCGGTCCCCCTACTCCTTCGCGGGTTCATCGTCTCTCAAACTTTCTCTCTCTCTCTCTCTCTCTCTCTCTCTCTCTCTCTCTCTCTCTCTCTCTCTCTCTCTCTCCCCCTCGCCTTCACCTCCCCCCGTTTTCTCGTTCAAAGCTCTGCGAGAGAATGATATGCCCATCGCGCACTCGTTGGTCGAGAAACACTCAAATATTTCACAAAAGTTGCGACTCTGCAAGGAACCTTCGAAGTTTTGAGATTGCGCTGTGTTCAAGAAAGCACCGCCTTACCGAAGCTTCGTCGGACTCGTGCAAGAGAGAAAGAGGGTACGACGAGAAGAGGAAAAGAAGAAGAACAACTCTTGGTTGGTACCAAGTTGACCCTGAACAAAAATCTCGGCAAGATCGTGAATAGTGTGTCGCGACAAAAGGACACGCCAAGTTCACCTGGAGCTGTCACGTGAAGCGGCAAGCTTCGTGGACGAGAATTGTATACGACATGCGAGGAAGAAAGAAACATGGAGAAAAGAAGGGCAGGGCCGATGAGGGCTAGGGGTGGCAGGGTGCAACATTTCTTGAGCGGTGCTTTAGTTAACTCACCGTGGGAAAGTTGGTAGCCGAGGGCCGCGTTACTCCAGCAACAAGAAAGAAGTAACTATCGCGGAGACTAGTTTGTTCAATGGCAACGGCCGCGTGGCAAGACTAGAGCACGAAGAACCACGAGACAGAGAAAGTGTTCCAATGTGTGCCACGCGCGCGGGTTAAGGGGATGAAATGGAGAGAGCGAGAGAAGGATGAAGAAGGAAAGGAGTTGAGCTCTAGCAGCGGTGTGGTTGTGTCCCAAAGTTCTTCGCAAGAACAAGAACAAAGTTCCCCATTCGCTCCACCCCCCTCCCCTCTCTCTCTCTCTTTTCCTGTTTCACCGCCTGTCCCCTTTTATCCAAAACGTCTAAAGTCAATTCTGTCTTTTTACCTTTTCCAGGTCCTCTATAGTGTCCATCTCAGTCAGAGTGCGTTAAGCTGCATATACAGCCTTATGAACTTGATGACGCTTTTGGCACTGAAGACCAGTCACCATGGGGTACCCTCATTTGCCTTCATTGCCACAAAATACATCATTGACCAGGACCGGCCTCATCTTGGTCAATGAGGAATTCTAGGATAAGTGGAGAATGAGCTGATTCCTGGAGACATTTTGTAGCGGTTCTCCAATAAAGAGCCTGCTTTTTAACGAGCATCCCGGGATGTCGAGCAGGGAGTGGCGAAGAGGACTTCACCCGAGGGAACCCGAGGTCGTGCAACAACCTTTAGAGCGATATGGTTCGGGCGGATCGAGGGGACGGACAAGCTCGAAGAATATAATATTGGTCTGCTGTACCTTGTCCGTGGTGCTGGATGTTGATGCCTTCTATACGCCTATATCAGCCTCTTCTTGCGTGTAGCTCGAGGACGCAGTGTTGGTCTCACATCGGTGAGGAGTTAGATTAGGCGCGGAGACAAGTAATGGTGCACACACACATACACACACACACACACACACGCGCGCGCGCGCGCACGCACGCGCGCGTGTACGTACACTCATGCGAGTATACGAATGTGAGCTACCGAGTGGCTGGCTCGAGAAGAGCTTTCGCCTTGGCTCCAGGGCCTTCGCGTTCTCTCGGTTCCCGTGCTGTGGTAAGTGTAAAACTTTTCTCGTATGTGTGTGCCCCTACCAATACTCATGGACTGCCACTGCTCTTGTCGCTCTCTGCGTCTATCGCGACCCTAGATGAGAAAGATGAGGAGGACGGTGAACATGAGAAAAGAGGAAAAACAAGATGGAACGAAATATAGAAGGAAAGGTGCGGTGGTGATGCTCTGCTGCTGGACGAGATTTCATGGTGGAGACACGAGCAACGGGTTTGAAAGAGGCCCTAAGATGGAAAGAGGCAATATTGTCTGGGAGGCGAGAGGAGATATTGTACTTTTCGTCCTCCCTCCTTCACGCCACAATTTATCGCCCGCAGCAGGCAAATTTTCAAAAATCATCTTGCTTTTAAAATCACCTGCTCCTTCTTATTTCTCCTTCGCTTTCTCTTTCGTATTTCGAAGGCGCGCACCAAATCGGTACACACTCGAGACATTGCTCTCATGGTACCTGCTTTCTTTGCTCCCCATCGGTATATCCGTCAGAGATCGACGATTTTCACATCGAAAATTCTCATCCTCTGCAAAAGCGAGATGAAGCGCCTAAAAGAGGGAGAGGCTTCGACGTTTACCTGGGCGCTTCGAGATGATTCGTTACGTGTATGGAGAAGTGCGTTTGCGAGCGGATCTCGTAAGGTCGGGCTACCGAACGTCGGAGTTTCATGCAGATTAAGGATCGTCAAGATGGGGACTGGAGCATCAGTGCGGCTGCAGCAGCATATACAGCCGTGAGGTAAAGAGAGAGGGAGAGAGGGGGGAGGAAAAGAGCTAGAGGGTCCTTTGTAGAACGCGTTTCGTTCGGTATTAGCTGAAAGTAGCTCGTAGTAGTGAGGTATTACCTGGAATTACGTCTCAATCTACCGTGGCCGTCGACTAAACTAATATTAAAACTTTTAACGTAGTTAGAGCCTGGGCCCCGCGGTTGCTTTACCGTCCGTGAAGCCTCTCTTTCTCCCTTTCTCCATCGCCCCCTCCCTTCCCCTTCTTTCTCTCTTGCTCTCTTTCGCTGGTCAGTACTCTCGTGTACGCGCATCCTCGCAGTATCGGTCTCCCCTGAATATCGGCATTGACCGTTACATACTCGCCGTACTTTGATGTGCTTCCTACGGAAGCTCGTGACGCGACGAAATGATAAATTAGACAGCCGAGGGGTTGGTGGAGCTAAAGTGAGATACACTTTTCTACCGCGTACGCGATCAAACCTGCTGCGCGCCGTAGTCATCGATAATAATAAACTGCAAGCACGAACCTATTCCGCGATCTTATCGTGCCTACTGATCGTGGCGAAACATAATCTGACGGGCACGCGAATCCAATCAAATCGGAAATTAATCACATTTCGCGAAATTCGCACCGAGAGGGAGAAAATAGCGTGAAAACGTAGCAGCTGCAATACGATTTCACTGGGCAAAACTTCTAACAGGGGAACAGCGTTTAATTCATTGAAACATATGGATGGAATAAACGCGGGGGCTTTGAGGCACATCAGAGACAAAAGTGGCAGACGAATCATCGGTGAAATCGAGATATTAGATATCCACTCTCGGCTCAATCGGGGCTTGCTATTATTTTCATTTTCAATCTGCCTTTGTAGAAAGTGAGGTATGGATGAGCTCTGGAATGGAACATGTGGCGAAGCTGATGGATAGAAAATAAGGCCTCTCTTATGTCAGGCAGTGAACCTTCATTGAGGCGACACTCTCCAGTGATACACGGATAATGGTTGTTTCTCACGAATGATGTGGACGACCGCTCATCTAAATGGGCATTTCTTGTAAAAATGGTTTTTCTACATCTGCAACGATTCTTTTGGTTACATACGCTTGCGTCATACGCGTGCAGAAATTTGTTAGGGAGTCCCCAGATCCTACCACATCCCTACAGGGATTTAATGAGGACGCCTGATGTAGGGAGTCCACGATTGAATCCAAGTAGCCTCCGCGCTACTTCCCAATTGACGTCGTGTGAGAATTTTTCATTTGAAATTCTCAACTGAAGTTTGTTGGATTTCCGGGAAAATTTCCTTTCGTGGTACCGTACACAAATTAGTTGGGGAGTCCCAAGATGTACCCACAACTCTATAGGGATTTGTTACGGATACCGCGCAATCCTCAGTGGGATCCAATTGGATTTGGCACTGATTCTCGATGAACTTTCACCACGAATTTTTACCACTTTCGAATCTAAAATATCTGAAAAGGTCACGAGAAAAAAACTTGGCGTGTTGAACAATAACCTGCATGCTTTGTGAGCATCTGCCTGACTAGAAATGTTTCTACGGGGCAGACTGGAGCTGCATCCGGCATATCGTATTCCGTACCATGGCACGGTACAGGCCGCCGGATCAGAGCTTTACCAAGCTTGAAACGCTTTTTTTACTCCGGCCATGACGCGGATGCCGGTAACGTAACTGATCCGTATACCTTTTCAGGCTCTAAAACAGTTGCCGTATCTATGTCGGAAATTTAAAAAAATCCAAAAATGACCAATAAAAAAATTCTGGTAGTATTTTTTATTTCCATACGCGTTATTTATGATCTTGCCTATATGAAAATTGGAATACAACGTATATCCTGCCTCAGTGAAGTTTTTTACCTCCCCTCGGAATTAAACCTACGTCTTCTAATTCTAGAGTTAAGCGCGCTACCTATTTAGCCATTCCAACACTTATGTAAACCTTTTTTTCTTTGCATATTTTTATCATTCTATTTCTATTCTAAAGAATGTGAATAATTCTAAAGAATGTCAATAATTCTAATGAATGCCAATAATTCTAAAGAATGCCAATAACTTTATTCATGGGGGTGAAGATTACATCGTTGCAATGCAACAATAATTTTTCTTTTACCGGATTTTTTTTGCCTACTTAGGCTGTGAAGATAACTCGCACGTTTTTACATATTCTCATTAGAGTGTGACGACCGGAATTTGCCAAAAAGGCTTCTGATGATGGTTTTGTAAAAAAAATCTAAGCTGTGCCAATAAAATTTAATTGTATCGATTTGATTGATTACCTTTTAATGATGATGAAAATAAATGAAATAAAAGTGAAGACAAAAAGCGTTGCATTCCCACGATGCAAACTTTAAATTTATTTTGATTCGTTCTTTGTATCTTGATTTGATGATGACGGCGTCCGCATGGACACCATATTACTTATATTAGAATCTCGCCGAAATTATGCACGCAGCAACTCAGTTCTTTACTTTGATGGCCCCGAATAAGGTTATCCGGTGCCAATCAGATATATACTTCGAAGTGCACGGTGGATCGGCATGTGATGTCTACTGGATTAGCCAACCTCAGAGCACGGAAGGGAAAAGGAAAACCGATCAGGCCTTGGACAGGTAACATTAACAGAGCCATGTGAGGGGCGCGTTGCGGGTCGTCTGATGTGGGCGTGATTAATGCTGTCTTCTTACATCGGTATCTGGGTACTATTGATCCGGCAGACATACGGCGCCGATCGGGCACGAACTTCGGCGCCTAACAACGTCCTCGCACGATTACCTGATTCAGGACTGATCAGTTTGTCTTTATCACACCAGTTATGCGGATTCACAGATCTTGTAGATATCCAGCACAGATCAGGCGGGCGCTTCTACGGTATTCCGGACCGTATCTTTAAACCTGCTTGATCAGTGATCCGGCTGCCGGAACAACATTTCCAGTCGGCTGTGTATGTGTGGTAATATTATCTCAAAGTGCAGTAAAATAAATGTCAAACGATTATTGCAATGGTTTTTCAGTGATGTGATTCCAATGGATTTTTAAGATATAACTTTTCAAGCGATTTATACTTTTCAAGAAAAGATCCACACTTTTTTACGATCCGGTCATTTTGTGTATCTATTTACTTTGTCTGGAAAATTCAACGTACGGGATGCGATAGAATCCAACAACAATCGTACCAGATTCCGTCGGATTATGTGGGAATCCTTGAAGATTCAAATTGGATTTGTACGCTAGATTTCAATGGGGAATCCCGCTTAGAATCCAATGTACGAGCATAACGTTTTAGTATAGGAATCCAATGCGATGACCCATTGAATCCCTATCAGAAAGGAGGGACAAGTATGGGAATCCAGTTAGATACCAACAGCCATTTCGGCACGGGTAATTGACCATTTTAAGTTATACTACTTTTTTTTTGCTTTTCAGACTAAGCCTCTTTTTATTAATTAATTAATTAATCCTCGGGATTAAGCTCTTTTTATCGGGAATCAAAAGACCAATCGTCGTTTCTTCCGAATAGACGAGTGCGTGGCGTTAAAATAAATCGAGAATAAATATTTTGGGAATTTGGAACGGAGGCTACCCTACTCAGCCGGAGTCATGGGGAAAAGTTACGCAGAGAGAGCTCGACTCTCCATAGGAGACCCTGTAGCCTGTTAAACCATCCCCTTGCGCAACCTCTGTGAAAGATCGTCAGATTCGCTATCGACCTGCGCACGCGCAAAGATCCCCTCCCACTTCGACAATTCGGAGCTCCGAACGGCGAAGACGGCGTCCTGCGTACAGGGTACAACTGGACCACCCCGAGCTCACCCACGGTGGACTTCGCTAGTTTTTTATTTTTCTACGAGTTCTTACGTCACTCCATAATTTTTCTTGCCCCCATAGTGTCTAAAAATGCCCGTCAATAACGAGGCCTAATTTGGCAGTAAGTAATCAAAGTCTTAACGGACATTTTGCAAAAGTCATCCTGGTAGTATCCAGATTCTTCCCATGACGACAAATATCAACGTGTCTGGAATATTTTGCAAAAGCGATTATAGAATCGTGGCGGATGGCAAGCCCAATCGCAATATTTTTGCGGGCTCGTGAGGGCCATAGAATAACGCGAGAACGTCGCGTTATTCTATGGCGAATTCTAATGGCGAATATCTAAAGCAAACGAGGCGGTTTGGAAAAATGGGACGCATGGACCAAGAAACGAGGATAAGAAAGGGAGAGAAAGTGAGAAAAGAAAAGAATGTTGATGGCTGCTCGGCTATATAAGAAAGAGCATAAAAACGTCGACCTGTACATACATATACGTACACATTCACAAACCTATACACATAGTCCTTGGTGGCGAAAAAGCGCCTGCTCGAGTACCAAAGTTCAAAGTCTCGGACGCAAAGTTTAGCGAGTCTGGCAACCAAACCCGCCCCGATCTTGTCGTCGATTCTGGAATCCCTCCTCGTGGCCTTCGTGTCCGGTCACTGTCCATGCTTCCGACAACTTTTCGTGACCCCCTTGGCAGTCTGCAAGCGTCGACGAACTAACGTGAAAGAACTGCACCGACCTTTTTCTTCATTCTTGCGAGACTCCCCAAACGTTCAAGTGATGAAAAAAAAAACATTACAAGCAGACCATCGACGAATGATGGAGGGTCGATGGTCTTCAATGAAAAACGTCATATGTTAATAATCCCCATTTGAATCGCCATCCCAGGAGTCCAAATGGTGGGACGGTACTTCGATGAGAGATAGGAAGTGAAGCGAAAAATATTCAATAAATCGAAAGGGGTGCGATCTCGCGGTAACTCAGAAGATAGGAGGATGTAGCGGTTGATTCGATTTGAGACTTTGACGAGGGATCCAATGTCGCGAAGGGTGCCCCAGGATTCTCGCATTCTTGTCCCGTCTCGTATATCACGAGACAATAAAGTGTATTGGCTAGAGAAGAAATATGGCTCGTGATATAAGAAGATACACACACAGGAGCCAGGAACGATTTTGCTGGTCGCGGACACGCATGCATGTTAGACACTATTTGTGCGTAAATACGGTATCGTTGAATCGGGAAAATCGTGGACTTGGGAGGGTAAACACCCCTAGTTCGGGGCTCGCGTTGCAACATATATTTCGAATTCCCGACGCTTCTTCACCGTTCGCCAGGGCTAAATACAGGACCGAGTCAAAGAGACTCCTTCATCTCTTTTTTCAGTTCCACAGGGCACCCGAAGAACATAAATCCATCGCTTTTCTGCTCTATCTTTGCCTTATCCGCGTTGCTGGTACTTCCCAAGAGCATCGCGAAGATTATTCCCGTCCGCGGGACTCCGAAAAATCTTCAGCTCCCTCGGCTCGAGGCGTTCGAAGATTCCGAGGAAAAAGAATGACCTCTGAGCGCGTTAAACAGAATCGGGGATGAAAAGAAGGAGAGCTAGCAGTGATAAGGTTTTTTCTGCTTCTTTGAGAAAGTGCCAGAGCTCGTGCTTTTGTTCGTGCTTTTTCAGAAAGCTTCATTTTCGCGAAAAATGGATGAAAACCGTCGTAAGAATGCCAGAACGCGAAAAACGACGCACAAAAATCACTTGAGCGACGAAAAATAACCGACCGGACGGTATTCCATTGGGACGATATTCGAATTAAAGTTATCGAATGTCGAGGGTGAAAAAGAAATCCAACGAGTTAGGTTGGGAGTCTGCACTTTTATGCTCATTTCCCCGATGTTTCGTAAGACATTGAGGGGTTACGCCTAATTGTAAAAGTCGAAAAATAATTTTACTTTTCACTTTTCAATTTCACTTTCAATACTTTTTTCAAAACCTATATATTTTGACAATATGTCATCTCATAAATGTTTCCTGAAAATTTCAAGGTGATCGGATCAAAATTGACAGAGTTATAGGCTGTTATGTGGACGCGCGTTGGAACGCTCGCAGCGTTATTAAAAATTTTAACGCTTCTTTCTCGAAAGCATGTTTTCAATGTTGGTGGGCAATATATTCCAAAAACTATGCGTCGATATTTCTGAATTTTTTTGGGCTTTTTCTAGATGTAAAAATATAGTGTTTGATCGAAGAATTTTCTTTCTGATATATACTTTTAATTTCATGAACGAAGAATGTAAAGTTTTTTCGTGAACATCAAAACTCACTTTGAGATACGCCATTTTATAAAACTTGATATTCCGGAAATTCCTTCGATAAATCATAGGATAAACTAATATGCGAACGAAATGTGTTTGATTTTTTCATAGTAGATAACCTGGTTCAGAAGGGGATTGCTCACTGCAAAAGACGTTTACGAGGAGGCTCCTCGGACATCGGCTACAAATCGATTATAATTAAATATTTGTACACAAAAAATTACAGAGTCTTCTTCAGATGGCACTTTTTGGAATACTTAATTTTTGTCGAAATTGGTGATCACGATTTTCTTTTAAAAAATCCCAAACATGAGTTGTTTTTGACTGTTACAACTAGGCATATCTCGTTAATAGACACAAGAAATTAGTCGCAGTCTTGTGGAAGATATTTTCACCCCTGGATAATTAATCGCGTAATGAGAAATGCCTAATAACGACTGGCTCGTTTTTATGGGCTTCGGGGGAGGATGCCGAGTCGGTAGCAGAAAGGGTATTAAGAAACGACGTTAGATTATAATTTATATTAAAATCTGTGCTAAAAGATAAAGAACGATGGATAAAAAGAGTATAGTGCTAGGGAGAAGGTAGTCTACCATAAAGAAGGGTGTGACACGCTCAAAATAACGAAGATCACGGTGTGGCGCTGAATTTAACCCTTTCTCTATGCTTTGTCGCATAGGCGGAGGTTGAGAAAATACGAGAAAGATAAAAGTTCGGACAGTATCTTTACGTTGTAATTATCCGGATATGCCACGAAAATACAATCGTCTACAAATACATAATCTCCTGGCATTGTGTCGGAGTATCGTAAATTATTTTTTACTAGCGTTGCGGTTCAAACCGAGGCACGCAAATTTTCGTGTCTCCGTTTAATCCGTGAGCTACGCCATTGAATGATAATTAAGGAAGGCAGGGGGGATCTGGGACCCTCGGATGGTCTTTGTGGGGCAAGGGTTGCTACTGCTGGTCCGACGCAAGAAACCGTCAAACTATCCGTGACCGAACGAATAAAGCTCAACCCTCGGATTTTGCGTTTAACTGTGTGAAACTCTGCATCAGCTGCGTGCTCGTAGAAATATATGTATTTCGGATAATTTTTTCGTACGGTTGTCAGAACATTCCGTTGGATAGAATTTGACTCTAAATGGAAAATATCAGAGATTGAGGTGGCACGATAGGATCAGCCGCTATAATCATCCAGCTTTCACACAGGCTTCTTTTTCAAATCTGCTGTCGTACATCTACACATGTATGTAAATATATCGATACACGAGAGTACATTGCTCCGAGGGTTTTCCTAATAAAATGCATGATTTAGTTGTGCGGTGCTTGCCTGCCGCTAGTGAAAGCTCGAACCACGAACGAACCCTTCCCCCTGTTTGGCCCCTCTTTACTTTCTCTGGTTCGCGAACTCTACACGAACTTCTTTCACGTCAACCGCGTGCCATCGCGCTTGTAACGCATGTACAGCCGACACACGGAGGAGGACCGGTATGAATTATACAATGACGGTAAAAGCGAAAGTTCTCCTGGGCTCTCTCGCAACCTCCGAGAAGCTGGAAGTAAAGTGTGTGTGTGTGTGTGTGTGTGTGTGTGTGTGTGAGAGAGAGAGAGAGAGAGAGAGAGAGGGAGAGAGAGAGAGAGTGGTTAAAGCAGTAGAGTGACGTTGGTTGCGAAGGAAGAGCGGATGTTGGTTAGGACACATGCTCAAAGCAGGTTAACGCTCTCCCGAAGGGTGAATCTACTTCGTAGCATCGTCAGGAGGAGCTTTTCATCCCTTACAGACGTCTACAGTTTTCGTAATACCGGCTAGATTTACATCCTTCCCAGGTATACGTATGTGAAGACGACTCGACTCGACTCTACCTACAAAACCTACCCTCGCGTTCTTATTCCCTATCCCCGACTAATTTAATGAAATAGCGAAGGGTTAACCGAGTTTCGCATAGGTGGATGCATGCAGCCAGAGGAGTTCTACCCGGGGCAAATGTTTAGCCAACTATCCGGGCTTGCCCTAACTCTCTCTCTTGCTCTATTTCTCTTCAAAGTACTCGGGGAGAAAATTCTCCCTTGGGTCTAAAATGATAGCAACGTCCGTGCGTTCCCTTTTGATGTACATGGTGATTTTTCGACCAGCAGTTTTTTTTACCAACCGCAGAGATAGACATTGAATGTAAACGGATCATCATTTCCATAATTGGCTAAAGTGTCTAGTTGAAGAAAAAACCGATAGGTATTTCATTCCACGGCGTCTTCATCCCTTAAAAAACGAGAAAGAATGCGAACAAAACCCGCGGAAGAACCCGACCAAAAAACACCTAGGTTTGAGATATTGACAACGGGGCAAAAAAGTGTAGGAACACAGGTCGTCCGAGAAATCTCATTCCGAAGCTTGGTCCAGCACAAGTTATTGGACTTTGGGATTCAGGGGAGGCCGTAGCGTTGAAAGCGATGTTGCCTCTGGTGTGTGCATGTAGAGGGTAGGAGGAGGACGAGAGCTTGCAATCTCCAAGTATTCCTCGCAGCAGGGCTGGTGTCGGGCGGGGCTGAGGAAAGTGCGACAGCTATGAGGCCCCAAGACGAGGGTATGGGATGGCTCGTCTCGATGAAGCAGGTCGGTGGAAGGTTGTGCATGGAAAAGAGCGAGCGGATGGAAAGGAGGAAATCGGAGGTACGAGGGTGTCCAGTCGCGTGATTACAGTGGCGCGTATTCAAATGGTCAGCCAGACCCACCCCAATCACAACGAGGGGCGAAGAGGAGGGCTCAAAACCTACCCTCTTCTCGATATACCCTTGTCTAACGCCAGAGAGCCCGACGTTGTTCGCCCAAGCACTTTCTCCCTCTCTCTCTCTCTCTCTCTCTCTCTCTCTCTCTGTCTCACCATGTGCCGACTGCTTGAGAGTCCTCATATACAGAGCCTAGGATGTTGCTTTTGCCTACGTGCCATTTCCAACCAGCTTCACTTTCCATACCGCGCACACAATACACATCCACCAGTCGCGTTCCATAGAATGCTACATGCGTATACAATGTCAGGCGCAAGATCCACACGTCGAATCTAGAAACGTATAATACGCGAGAGTGGAAAATTCGAAGGACACCTCCCACGAGAGCCAACCCTCGTATAATAGAGTGACCAAGGTGGTGGCGGCGGTGTCGCGAGGGGTGAAAGCTCCGAAACTTTCGGTATTACTACCGCGACGTCGTGCCATTTCCATGAAATGTGGAGGCTTGCAAATTTTAAAGAAAGGATACATCGGAAAGCACTATGATGCAGGGCTCTTTGTCCAAGATAAATGTTCATCTGGAGCTGCTTCCCGTTCGACCGCGCTTAACTTTCATCGCAACACTGTGCCTTATCTCTACCAGGGAATATAAATTTGTCTGCAAGGCGCCCAGTATCGCAACAAACATTCGAAGGCAACTATACTGACGACATAAATTATGGTTGGGAGCGAGGCCAACCGGCGATCTTTCATTGTATTTTCGTGTTTACTCGCATATCGACCCACCATTAGCAGCACGACTGGTCAGGCGTCGTAAATACGAATGGCCCCAATTTGAAGAGAGACCTCTCCACCTGATGGTTGTTTGGGTGGAAGCGTTCTATCCAACTGCGGCGAACTTCAAACGGATTATGTCACACGACCTGTGCGTTGAAAACCACTAAGCTATGTGAAAATCCTCTCTATTGGTACATCCTCCAGGATAGCTAACAAAGAAGTGATCGACAGGAAAGAACTGGAGCGCGCACCAAACAGACCATAAACCTTCGCTCTATCTGTGGCGAATAACGAACGCATGAGTACGAGGAGGCGAGAAGGCAGTGCGAAAAATTTGAAGTACGAGAAATAGGGGCATGAGTATCCCAGGAAGGAGTACCGAGACCACCTTTCGTATTGCATCCCACTTCACATATAGCTCGAATGTAGCCTGATGGGATACCGTTCTATTGTGATGCACGACCACGTGTAGATCTGCGAGGGTGACGAAGAGAGGGAATGACAGAGAAAGCGGGAAAGAGCAAGGGAGAGACCAGTTCCATGGGTGGTTGCAGTGTGGCCCGAGGGCGTGTTGAGAGCATTGTCCGAAACTACACATGCCAAATGAAACCGACCGACCAGAAGCAATTTTTTCGGTTATTCAGTTTATTAGTTTTATTTGGCAAGCCGGCAGGCCTTGCTATTATATCTCCCCCTCTCTCTCTCTCTCTCTCTCTCTCTCTCTCTCTCTCTCTCTCTCTCTCTCTCTCTCTCTCTCTGCTTTTCGCAGTTTGAAACATGGGTACACAAAATGCGCTTTTTCAAATCCTCTCTCGACGTTTTCGCTGCTGGCTATTGTTCCTTCGTCGAATATTCGTTGGTTGGTCCAGGAGCACGTGAATTTTGTATGCAACTTCAGGGGGCATCTATGTACAAGCATTTCGGGAGCATGAGAAAGACAGAGAGAGAGAGGGGAGAGAGAGAGAGAGAGAGAGAGAGAGAGAGAGAGAGAGAGAGAGAGAGAGAGAGAGAGAGAGAGAGAAAAGAGAGTCTATACGAGATTATGCCTAGTTGTAAGAGTCGGAAAGTCACTTTTTTTTCAAAACCAATATATTTTGACACTGTGTCATCTTACAAAAGTTCCCGAAAATTTGAGAGTATTCCGATCGAAATTGACAGATTTGTAGGCTATTATGTTGACGCTCATCGAAACGCTCGGAGCGGCGTTTAAAACTTCAAACGCTTTTTTCTCGATAGTGCGGTTTCAAAGCCAGCGAGCGAAATATCTTAAAAACCACTACATCGATCAGTCTGAAATTTTTAGGGCTTTTTCTGGCTGTAAACGTTGAGTATTTGATCGAAGCATTTTTTCCCGATGTATACGTTCCATCTGATGAATGAAGAATGCTCATTTTTCGCATACAACAAGGATAAACTAACATACCAACGAAATCTGTTTTGTTTTTTTTTTCTTATTGGATAAACTGCCTCAGAAATGCATTGCTCACGACAAGAGACGTTTTCGAGAGGTGCTTCTCGCACATCAGCTGTAAATCGATTATAATTTAATATTTTTGCAAAAAAAAATTACGAAGTGTTCTTTCAGATACTATTTTTTCAAAACCGAACTTTTTTAGAAGTTTAACATTGTGATTGTCTAAAAAAATCCGAAGGGTGAGCTGTTGTCGACTGTTACAACTAAGCATAACCCGTCAAAAGAAAAAAAGTAATAATACCAATGAGTACTTCTGCATGAATGTAAAGCGTCACCAACAATCGACCTCAGGTTGAAGAGATTACAATTCGACGGTGTTCCCCTTGCAAGGGATGATGAATCTTCGATTCGTCAATAATGCGAATTATCGCTTCGAGAAGTCGATAAATTTCTGGTCGAGAGCACATGTCGGAGGGGGCGGAGCGACCAGTTTGGATGCACGGAAGAAAGACCCAAAGAGAGACGGAGAGATGAGCGAGTGGGGCGAAAAAAGGTCGATAATAAGGGATGAAAGATGATGCGGTGATAAGGGACCATTAATTGAGATTCCAGATAGTCGAGCGCCTCAACTTTTCCGTTTGCATTCGCCGCGGTTGCATCCGCACCACGATAACGATCGTGAAACAATGAAAACCGTCGAGGCCGGGGAAAAAGCACCAACGAAAAGGAAGCATGAGCTGGAACGTTTGCGCGTGTGTCTGTACGAGCAGTCACGCAAGCCCGACGCATCTGATCGATGGAAAAACGTTCAACGTGACGCAAGATGCTCCTTCGAAAATCTCGTACGAGAAAAGAACGTAGATGGAAACACGGGTATGTACGAGTCGAAAAGAGAACGTGGAAAAGTTGCTTTTTCGAGCGATTGGTGCGTCAAACGGACAGCAGAAGGGAGACAGGGAGTCGTAGGGCGAAAGACATAAATTTCGGCACGATTCGAGAGAGTAAGAGAGCGAGTCGTCCCGCCGTCGCGACGAACTCAGGAGCGATAAGCCCTCCAAAGAGACCTTGAATGTTCTCGAGTTAGAAAAGACCTTTGGATCTCCCCTGCTCTCCTCTCACTCTCTCTCTCTCTCTCTCTCTCTCTCTCTCTCTCTCTCTCTCTCTCATTCTCCTCCCCATTCCGCTGCTTATCTATACGCTATCCCCCAAGTACCAACGCTTGACATTCTTATCTCGATACTTTTCCTAATTCTTTCTAATAGTCCTAACCTGTCTGACCGTTTCTACTGTGAGTCTTCCGTCCCGACGAAAAGACCCTGAAAGACGCGAGACGAAGATATCCCGGAAATGTGCACCGATCGAATGGAAAGCCATTTTTCGTCTATCTCCATGGAAATGTCATTGTAAAAAAATTGTCCGGCTGAATTTCAAAAAAGTTGTACGTAGAAACATTTCAAAAAAGTTGTACGTCGAAACATTTCAAAAAAGTTGTACGTAGAAATCATGAGTTACTTCAAAGTCACAATTATTAATGCCATTGGAAAATGAGCCATGTAGAACAAATATAAACGGATGGCACCTAGCTCCCAGCTGGGAAAAAAGGAATTTCCGTGAATTTTTTATAGAAAAACGTGTGCAGGTTTTCAATTTTTTTCATCAACCAGTATGGTTTTAAGTATCTTTTTCAACTTTAGTATTCGAAAATATTCAGAAATGTGGTGGATACTATGATTTGTGCAAGCTACTATTTGAAAAACGTTCTTCGCTGTGAGCGCTGCTGCTCGGAACCAAAATTTCTTGTCCAAAATTTAAAAAAATCAAACGCATTTAGTTTTTGTGCATGACATTATCTAGTGCTTTGACGCAGAATTTATTAAAATATTGATGTTTGAAAAAATGGCCGCAGTCCAGAGAGAAAGTATCGATTTTCGGTGAAAAAACGCTCTATTTGCGCTGATAAGAAAAAAAAACTACGCATCGAAAAAAGGATTCCTTTGTTCAATCACCGTTTTTTCATATGTGAAAGAAGCTTGTGAAATTTGAAATTAATCGATGCAGTGATTTTTTAAATATCGTGGGCACCGATCTTGAAACAGTAATTCAGAGAAAAACGCGTTTAAAGTTCGCCGTTTCTCGAAACCTACGTATAAACGCCCATAACATTCTCAATTTTGAGTGGGTCGACTCGACATTTTCAGAGGATATTTTTTAAATGTTGTACTTTGAGAATCCGTCGAGAACCAGAAATCGATTTTTCCATAAATTTCAACCAGGTGTAAGTCCTTGAATGTCTAATCCAAGCTTTTTCAACAATCGTCTTTTTAAAATGATTTTCTACACATACAGAAGAGCTGGAAATACAGAAAAAAAACACAAGGAGAGGTAAAAACCACTAGGGAGTCATAACAGTTACCTCAAGAGGCTTCGAGCCTGTGCCGGCCTCGACCCACAATTTTCAAAGTCTTGCCCCAAGAATCGTTCCCTACATCTCCAACATAGTACATTCGTGCTGTCGCTGAAAAACCCCGTAATTGGACAAAATTAGAAGGCCAGTTTTTTGATAGGTGATTCTGCAGGTGACTTGGGTGCTAAATCCAAATTTGCCTAAAATTTGGGGTGTAGAGTTTTTTAGGGGATGAAGGCGTTTGATGGTGGATTAATGCTAAGCTACAAACCCTACGAGGTCGGCTCCGGTAGACAAAATGTTCAGAACAACCTGGGCTTTACTTTTGTCCGCAGCGCCGAAATCGTGGAAGTTCATTTTGAGGGTGAAAAAATGGGGTGAAATTTTGAAAAATCAGAGAGAGAAAGAGAGACAGAGAGAGAGACAGAGAGAGAGAGAGAGAGAGAGAGAGAGAGACAGAGAGAAACAGAGACAGAGAGAGAGAGACAGAGAGAGACAGAGACAGAGAGAGAGAGAGAGAGATAGAGAGAGACAGAGGCAAAATTCGTACACTTTATGTTCAAATGGGATCGTTGTAGCCCTTGAAAAGACGCGTCGATCGCGTTTTTGATCATCACACTCCGATAATATCTTCAACCCCCAAAAAATGTTGGAATACCAAAAAAAAAATAAAATTGTTCATTGTATAACCCAAAAACAATCGATTTTTTGCGTATAGTTTAAATGTACGGAATGTAGAGAACGATTTTCCCTATATTTCCGTTTCTATGGACCACCCTGGAATTGTGACTTTCCAACCACTCTCGAGGGTTGGAAATGAAAAATAAAATTCTCGGAAAAGTATTGACCGCACGAATTCGCCGCCGTGGAACAATTTGTAGCTCGAACCCCTAGCTACGTTTTTGTCCATAGCGCCAAACTCGTATCTCTTCATTTTCAGTCAATAGTTTTCCTACAATTCCATTTTGAATTTTCAACCCCCGAGAGGGATTGGAAAAAGCAAAATTCAAGGGTGGTCCATAGAAACGAAAATGTAGAGAAAATTAATCCGCACATCTCGTACCTTTAAACCTTCCCCCAAAGGACGATTGTTTTTGAGTTATTCAATGAACATTTTTTTTTTGATACTTTAACAATTTTTATTGCGGGTAAAGATACTATCAAAGAGGGATGATCAAATGCTTGATCGACGCGTCTTTTTAAGGGCTACAACGTTCCCATTTAAACAAAAATTGCATGCATTTTTCCTGAAGAGTTGTCGAATTAAAGCTGATTTTCCAACCCTTCACCCCACTTTTTCACTCCCAAAATGAACTTCGACGACGTCGGCGCTGTAGACAAAAATAAAGCCCGGATTTTTCTGAATATTTTATCTCTTGACGCCGACCTCGTGGGGGTTGTAGTTTGGCATTAATTGACCTCCATCCCCCTTCATCCCCTAAAAAAACCCTACACCCCGATTTCAGGCAACCTTGGATTTAGCACCCGTGACACCTATAAAATTAGCTGCCAAAAAACTAGTCTTCTTCTTTTTTTCCGATTCCAATAAACAACGCGACTGTACTAACGGAAGTGATGCACTTTCAAACTCTCGACGGCCCGTTCTCCAATTATCTTACCGCATTTAGCCATTGCCGATCCTGCACGTTTACAAAATGAACTTTGTAAAAGATTATCGAGAAAGACGAGTGCATTATTATATTTCGATGGAACACGGCGCTCCAATTGTTATGATGCTTATTTTTTGTTATTATTGAATTACTATAACCAGTACTTCTGCTAATAAATGTATTATGACGATTATTATTTGTATTTATTATTTTATTTCATTTATTTACTTTTCGTCAATTATTTATTTTCTATGATTATGAACACTTTATACAAGTCTCGGCATCTAGCCGGCACCTATATATGAGAATCCTACAGACGTACGTCAATTATTATTATTATCATTGTTATTATTATTATTATCGGATGAATTGCTAAGCCTGCTTCATTTTTTTACCCACGATTCCCATTGTGAGTACAATATGGACCGACAATGCATTCTTGTTGCAATGGTGAATATAAAAATAATAATAACAATAATTCGCGCAATCGTTCCAAAGCCGAACGCACTGTATCTCATGCGGTTATTATTACAAAGTACAATTACATACTGCGTTTAATAATAATAGGTAGCGATAAAATCGTGTGCCGAGTTATACGGTCGGCCTTATTCACAACTACGAAATAGCGTTATCTAAAACGGCCTGCCAACGCCGGCTCGCAGCGTATAAGTCGTCAATCATCCTCTAATCGAACCCACGCCCGATTATATTATTTCGTATGGGATTTTAATTGGAAATTCCATGCGTCCCGGTTCAATCGAAGCGACGATTAATATAACGATAAAATTTAATTGTTCCTCGGTGCTTGATACCCAGCATCTCTTTTACTCCCGTTGCTGAAGCTATGCCGTTTCTTTTTTTCGAACTTACGATCGATCAACCCACGCGTTCCATGCACCGTTCAATTGATCTAGCGGTGAAAAACGAGAGTCTGCACTTCTGGATTGGAGCGAAGAACAACAGGTGGGATAAAAATATATATCGTTCGAGAACGGAAGTAAAAGCAAAGAATGGAGACTGAAAAAAAATCGTGCGAAGTTAAAATTTGCAACGATGGTATGCGACGAAGAGTTTTTTTTTTAATTTTTGTTTGGCCGATGTAGGTTTTGAAAATAACCCACAAGTTTTTTGGGATCCTTATTAGTACAGCCTAAATCGATGTTTAATTTTAACTTTAATTCTGTATTCTCATTCATATTTTTATTTTTATTAATTCAAATTGAATATTTATTTCGATAATTTAGAAAATTAATATTTTCGATAAAATAGTGATGTTTCGAAGAAAATTCGAAAAAATTATGAAATACGAGATAAAAAATGAAATAAAAAATTGAATGAATGGAATGAAAAAAAAATTTGGTGCCGATACAAACACCAAAAGACCCTGAACATTAGGCGATAACATTTTTTTTTTTTTTAATATCAACGCGTGCTAAATCGAGCATGCCCGTAAGACAAGCAATAATAAAGCGAGATCTTTCGCACCTTAATTTTTCCGGCAGGAAGAGGTTCTTTTCTATTACTCTATTTGCCCAATGAAGGTGGAATAAAATAAGAGAGAGGGAGCAGTGATAAGAGGCTTCGGAAATCCATTTTAGAAGGGAGCAAGCGTCCGCTCTCTCTCTCTTTCTCTCGGAATAAATATGATCTCAATGGGGAAAGCTTTGTAGCTCCGTATACACGAACGCACACATACGAGTTTGGCGAAATAACTCGAGCCAACTAGTGTCTCTACCTGATAAATTTCGCGCGAAACGCGCATACACGTGTGTGCATATATCTATACAGATACGTAGGAGATCCCGGGTGTGCCCCTGATATTCAGGTAACGGAGGGCTATTACAAGACGATATCCATCGAAGACGCGGATACCGAAGGACTCGTGAGGGCCGCCTGGAGAGAAATAAAGAGCGATTGCCTCGGTAAATCAGAGTGTAGCTCTCGTTCCACACTCGGCATTCCGTTCTTCTATCTCCCTCTCCCTCTTTCCTCCCTCGTCACTCGTTTCTTTCTCCTTCCACCAGCCCGCTTCCGCAATGGAGCACTGCTCCGAACAAGCCCGATGCTTTTCTCGCGTCAGGACTATACGTCGTTTCGTTTCTCGAGACAAACACCTACTGCTGTTTCCTTTTTTCCGTTTTTTCTTCACTTCCCCGCGGCCCACGTCTGGTAAGAGACGACGCGAGACCGAGGAGCGCAAGAAGAAAGCGACGGCGGGGCGAAGACGAGCGCTGCATAAAAGTCTATTCTTACCGAGGAGGGGGGGGGGGGGATGAAAAAATGGCAGAGAGTGTAGGACGCTCCGCACATACGTATCGGAACATTAGAAGAACCTATTGTTGTCCCCGCGGTCTCCTTTCACGGCGGGCTCTTCCACGGATCCTGAGAAAAGTACGAGCTACGGCCGAGGCACGCATCCATCCACGAAGCTGCACGGGCATATGCCATACGGAGTCTGCAACTTTTTTCTCTTCCTATGTTCTCCTTTTTTTTATCCCGCACTCTACGCGAAACTTTCAGCCTTTGTCTGGAATATGTCCTGGGTATCTTCCCAGCGAGGCGGAGGCCAATATGGTCTTCGTCGTCATTGTCATCATGATGGTCAGCCCCATTCAACGAGCCATGGAGTGGTCATGGTCGGTACCCCGCGGATGGTAATTTCGGGGATGTTTGGTTGCTTAGGGTATATCGGAACGCTTGAATTTTAAGATGAAAACAAAGATAGAGGAATGGTGACACGTGATGTAGACACTGTCAGCTGACGTATGAATTTGCGCACTTTTAGGGTTTTTCTGCGGCCCATGTGGTCTTCGTCATCGTCATGGTGATCAAATCGAGACATGAAGTGGTTATGGTCGATACTCCGCGGATGGCAATTTGGGAGATGTTCCTTCGTTCATGGTATATTGAAACACCTTAATTTCGGGATGAAAATAAAGGTAGAAGCATGATGACAGGCGAAGTAGACGCTGTCAGCTGATGTACGAATCGGTAGACTCATAGTGTCTTTTAATCCTTCAGATCAGGCTAGATTTTCAGATGTACTAGTTGAGAGATCAAAAAGTTAGCAGTGTCTCAAATTCTCCGCGTACGTCAATCCCCTCGAGCGATGGATGAGCTAATCAAGCGCTTCGTCGATCGCGAAAGGGGTCCGATTATGCATACGTACACGAAGTGCCAGAGCTAACCTTTGGAATCGGCCTTTCTCCCTTGCATCCGAATTTTCGAGCTTCAGGAAGCTTTTGGATCCTTGGAAATTATAAACTCGTCAGCCATTTGCGAATAACGATTAGAGCTGGCCGGGGACTTAGCAGCCTACAAAAGGGGGAGAGAGAGAGAGAGAGAGAGAGAGAGAGAGAGAGAGAGAGAGGCTAGAGCTCTCTGCTAAAGGTGATAGAGAGATGGAGTAGGATTGAGGTTCGAAGGTTGGAAGGCGAGGTCCAACGCTTTCGGATTTAATACACTGAAGTTAAGCTATCGGAGGCCTCTCCACGCACGTTTTGGCGAAACCTCTCGATGTACCCATCGGATGGTGTTGCCCCCGCGTACGAGGCGAGTAGACCAAAGCTGGAGAGTTACGCACGCTCGTCACCGCGACAGCGTCAGAAAGATGATTTATCAACGTAAACCGCGTAACGACTTATTCATGCGGGGATTCATAAAGCTTTGGTGGCTTACACTCGTGAGACAACGCCTTGGCGTAGTTTTTCGTTCTCCTTGCATTGAAAAAAAACTGATCGTCGTTTCTAGCAACCCCTGGCGGTCTTAACGTTCCTGGAATTCTCCAGAATCCCGAATACGTGAATCGGGGATAGGAATAGTCTTCGTTACGTCAAACCCCTGTTGATGTCACCACCATCGTTTGGATGTCGATCCAAATGGATGTTGATGACCTGCTGTGAATCATTTACCGTGGAATTTCGGACACCGCAGACTCACCGAAAACATTCAGGGCCGCCAGCAGCAAGAGGAACGAGAAAAGGTATCCGAAGAAAGCGGACAAAAACATTTGACACAAGTATAAGCCGAGAGCATTGACACATACGCATGAGGCATCCAGCGTGCTCGCTTAGAAATTTGGTTAGAATCCTCTATCACGAAGGCATACCCGGCCTGGATGGATAGTCTAGAGTACACTCCCGGACACAAGTCTCCGGGATGATGGTCCATCGAGGTTCAGCTTTTCTTCGTGGCCACGTCCGGAGACGATAAACTTCGGCAAAGTTTCTTCTTCTGCCGACGTTCCACGGGACAAGAGGAAAGGTATATAGAGGACTGACGTATCGTTTGGAAAACAGTGCGATGGAGTAAACAACTGGTGAGGGGTTGAGTCGGAGCTGGATGAAGCGAGAGACCGTGTCCGAGCGAGAAACGGAGAAATATTTTTGTCGAAGATATGCAAGGCGAGTCGCGACAGAGGCTAAGGAAATGGAAGAAACGTGAGAAGAACCAGACACTACGGTCGAGTTTCATTTGCCAGCCTTTTCACAAATAAGTCAAAACGCGAGCTGCGACAGTCGTGACGTTTTTTTCCCATCCCCCTTGTGGTAAACAAAATTCTGTCGTAGAAAATGGAATGACGAGTTATGTTTCCATTTTTTCGAAAAGCTCCGCTCTCGCTCTGGTTTTCCATTTCTTGAAGACATGTCCACGATGGCGTTTCCTTTATTCTAGCTCCAAATGGACCGTCAAAAATGAGGCTTGACTCTGAATTAGTTGGTTCTTGGTTGGACACACTACCGTTTAAACTTTCCACCTCCGACAGGGGAAGAAAAAAAATTGAACGTAACCAGCAGATCATTTAGTCGAAAAAACCAGCATGGTTATTTTTTACTTTTGTCGCGAGAGACTCTCTTTCCGAAAACCCGGAGGGTTGTCGGAAACGAGTAAAAACTCTAGCTGCGAATGTCGTGACGTTTTTTTTCTCCGCATACTCTCGCTCTATCTCTTTCGGGGAACAAAATTCTGTCGTTGAAAATGGAATGACGTGTTATGTTTCCATTTCTCTGGAAACTATGCTCTCGCTCTGGTTGTCCATTTTTCGAGACATGTCCACGAAGTAGTTTCCTTTATTCCAGCTCCAAATGACCCAACGAAATTGAGGCTTGATACGGAAATGGTTGCTACACAGTTGAGTATGATCGCGCTTCAAATTGCCAGTACATTCTACAGGGGAAGAAAGAAATTGAACGAAATCAGCAGATCGTTTGGTCGAAAAACCCAGCCTGGCTATTTTTTCAACTTTTGTCGCGAGAGGTTCCTTTCCCTTCGAGCTGATCCACGACGAGCCGAGGATATCCCCTTTCTCCCTGCCCCTGATCATCGTTCCGCTCCTATCTTTCCTCGTTGCTAACACCACCAGAGGGTATAGCGCCATAATTCTCGGAGGAGACATCGCTCCGAGCAGCCTCAAGGCGTAGTAAAAACGTTCGAAACTTTGGTCCACTCTCGCACGCTTTAACGAGTCCTCGAGGCTTCCCTTGTCCCGGCAACTTCGTCATTATTGGCGCGAAACAAGACCCAGCAGCATGAAGCCCAACCAATGCCAGGTGGATTGATAATTCCGTCAAAAAAATCTACGCACGAGTTGAAAAGAATCCGTCTGTTTTTCGTTTTACACTTCCGCCCAAAAATGACGATTTCCTGGTGAGCGCGTCGTCGCATGATCGAATATTACTCTCGTACGATTTTTCCGCGTCCGGATCGGCGATAAATCGAAAAAATATGAGGCTGAGTGGCTCGTAAATGTGACGCGCTGGTGAGTCAAGTCAGCGGACAAATCCAAGGCGAGTTTATATTACGACAGTTAAAAAGAGAAAAAGCTTCATGGCCCTTCTTCGTTCCGCTAGACGGTTCTGTCAAGATTTTTCCGGGAGTTCATTGCAAAATACACATATCCACGTATATATTTTCTTTACGATCCTTGGATGACAGGAAGCCGCGGAGGGTTATCGTGTGACGAATCGGGGAATTTAATCGCTCGCAGGAGTCCGTCCGATCCTCGGGATAGTCTATTATGTAGTTGTTAGTCGGGAATTTCAGTTCCGCGTAGGCAGGGGGCGGGGGAGGTGTAGCTATGCGGGCCCCTTGGAAATTCGTTTTCGTCGGTTATATTTGAGTGCCGCATGCGGCTTTGAGGGCCTTCAGTGTTTCACTGACCGTTCGAAGGGCAAAGTAGGAGAGACACAACGAAGCGCGATAAAGTCGCCGGGGGTGGCTGACACCGTTGCTCGAGTATCGAAGGCAATAAAATATTTATTCGCCATAAACGTGACTCCCTTACGAGAAGCCGAGACGCTCTATCTCTCCGCTTTCTAAAAAGAGAGAGAGAGAGAGAGAGAGAGAGAGAGAGAGAGAGAGAGAGAAAGAAAGATGCTCCATCTATGGACTGCAATGTGTACTATAACCGTTTAATGTCGTTCGCGATCCCTTTCCTCGATTTCGCGGAACGTTTAGGAACTTGGCGTGTAAAGCTCCACCGTTCCCGATATTCGGCTTGCACTCGAGTCTTGGCCGTTTTGTACCTACGGCGGATTGTTTGGGGTTGTTAAAGACGAGGTTATACGTAGGCGATAATCCCTGGAAAATCAAGTCTAACCATTGACCCCTCCAGATCTGTCTCACCCTCCGTCCCTTTCCCTTCCACACAGACGTTGACTGTGTACAATACAATTGATAGCCCAGCGATTAACGAAAAATGACAAATGCCACATTGGGTCACGTTCCATTCGCTCCAGAGCTCGCAATCTTCACGTTCATGGAGGGACAAAAAAGCATCCACCTTCGGGTATGCTGGAGGAGCAGCGTCATATTTTTCTCATCGTCATTGTAGGGACGACAGAAATGTAGCGTATTATATTCGCGGGCATATACACAGGCGCAAGGACGAGGCACGAGTGGCTACTCGATAAGGCGTGCTCTCGCCCGCGAAAAATTGATTAACGCGTGTGCCTCGAGGCTAAAACTGAAGGGTAAGTTTCTGGACAGGGTACGCGTAGCCCTGTGCGAGAGAGGGCATTAGTTCCATCTCGTCGACCTCCGAACACACGGGGACACAAGTTCGACAACAACTTGCTTAATTCATCAAAATAACAATAAAGTTTAGCGAAGCGTTGATAAGTACTTATTAATAGCACCGGTATTAGTGGACGTACGGTCGAATACTGAAATGAGTGACCGTTCAGTTGCGTACTGGCTCGGCAACGACCATCGAGGCAGTTTCACCGAGTTACCGATCGTGATCGAGTTTTCGATAGTTTCCTTGTGCCCTCATGCAAATGCGATACATCAGTGCGTTAGAAAGGAGCTATGGACTGTACTCGGATAGATGGTCTCTCGGAAACTGGAAATGGTGAAGTCACGAGTGTGGGGTTAAGGTAAAAGGAAAGAGGGCTTTCGACGCTTCGCTGTTGTAGATCTCAAAAGTTCCTTGTCGCACCTACTCAAATTTTCAAAACGTCATTGAATTTTAATGCTGTCGACGCAATGTCAAGAAGAAATCCACAAGTATGAATAGAATATTGTAAAATACGTCAGCAAAGTTGTATGTGAAAAATTAATGGCAACTTGGGTGGAAAAAATTGTGAAGCTGATTTACAAAATGCACACTACTTCAAAGGATGACATTGAAGGTTGCATCGTTGGAATGCAACGGAAGTTATTTTGTTTCTTCATTTTTATAACAATCCGATTAATTTTTTCATAGATCCAAGTCGTAGACCTCTAATTATAGGAAAAAATCGTTTCAGACATTTTTCGTACCCTATCAAGTAAGTCCGCTTCAAGTGTCCGCCTTCAGTTTTGTTGAAACTCATTAAAAGCTGTTACACATGTATTTTTTTCATCGGTGACAAAACGTTTTTAAGGGGAGCAACCGCCCCTCAAAACGCGTCACCCCTTAATTTTATTGTTTCCAATATTTTTATAGTGGTTTTTAAGTATTATGGGATGTACTTTGGCCTTAAAACCATTTGTTTTCCCGTAAAAAAGGGGTCGACAGCGAATGAAATGGGAGCAATTAAAGCGAAGTTAATTTTCTTTGCATTTCAACGATGCAAACTCAAACATCGTTTCAACAGCTGGATGATGATTTTATTGGATCCCAAGCTCTCTCTCTCTCTCTCTCTCTCTCTCTCTCTCTCTCTCTCTCTCTCTCTCTCTCCCTCCATCCTTTTTTATTTAGTTTAACTTAATTATTTTTTTATTTTATACTTTTTTCTTCTTTTTTATGTGTATCTTATTGCCTAAAGGTTTATAAACGGGCATATAATGAACCATCAATAAATCAAACAACCTCTCTCGATTTCTCACTCACTCACTATCTCTTTTCCTCTCTCTATCGGTCTTCAGAAAACTATGACATCCAGCTACTTTCTTGACTTCTCGTAGACGTAGAAGAGTCACGGCCACGACGAATAGGTATTTGAATGTGTTAGATGATCAACAATTGAATTGAGACCAACGCAGACCATCAACTAGGACTTGACCGATGATAGTAATTAGGATACTATTAAACTGACTATTAAACTGACATTAGTAACAATAAAGTTAAAAAAATAGAAAATATTTTTGAAAAATTGTAGTGTCATTGTAGCGTCAGCTTCCTCGAGTGAGCAGAAAATATATAGGCTGTGGGGACAGCTGAGGGTTAATCATAAAGGGCGGTTGGGGCAGCTGAGTGAATTAATCAATGGATTAGACACGGCATGCTCGAGAAGCATAGCGAAGCGGGGGTGGCGGTAGGTGAAAGGTGAAGGTTGCCTCTCGAGATGTGCTCGTGAGACAATTCCCGAAGCGTTGTACACCGATGGGAAAGCAGGGAGGAATATTATCGTGGGCAAGCCTGTGGACCAGAGAGAAAATGAGAGAGAAAGGTGGAGAGTCCGCCGTGTGTTCCGTGACGTTTCTCGTTTGTCACATAAATGACCGGGCATTTGGCAACCGGACTTGCTCTCCCGTATTTTCTCTCCGTCCCATTCTCTCTCTTCCTTTCTTCTCGTGTCCCCGTTCGATGGACGCATTCACGGTCCAAGTACCGTGGGATGACGAATTCCTGTGGGTGTACGTCTCGGCGAGCTTGGGGGCCACTGGGATTCCAGCGGAGATTGGACAGCTCCCGGATCGGAAGTCTAAAAGGGATGGACTCTCGCGGTTACTATTGGCACGCGACTGAAATCTCGATGATTCGACTTTGTTGAAATCCACAGATGGGATCGTTACTCCGGCCGTTGTATCATTGTGCTATACGCCTTGTGGACATTTGAAGCGTGAGGGGTGAAAACGAGAGAGGAAGGGAGAGAAATGAAGAGGAAAAAGTTATCGAAGAAATTTTCACTGAATCGTGAGAGCTTTGAGCGCCAAGGCACAACGTGCGGTACGTCTCGAGGGTTTTCGAAACCTGGAAATTATTTTCCAAAGGATGGGAATGGAACGCGGGAGCTGCGCAGACGGCGAACGAGAGCTGCGGAGCAAGGATTCCAATATGGGTAAGACCACAAGGTAGCAAACAACACTTCGCTGGTACCCCTTAATACATATAGATGTGAAGACTTGCGGGTATACATAGCCGGCCCGGTTGTAATATAGCTTGTACATGGTGAAGTATATGTCCTCTGGAAGGAATGCCGATCTCGGCAACTTGATCGCATACAAGAAGTTCTCCACTTGTCAGGCACACTGGGCAAACATCTCCCGCATAGCTCGTAATTCAACGTCGAGCCGCGGCTTTCCCTCATTGTCGGATACACGCGAGAGATCCAAGGGAGCAAAGCGCTGCGTATCAAAGGGTTGACGATATTAATCGAATAAAAATATGATCGTGTGTGGCAAAGAAATTGCCAGGGGTGATAATCCATTAGGTATCTGGCTTGACTTAGGACGGCGCGTCTGATGACGGTTCGTCCGTTCTGTCGATTCTTGGTTTCTGAAAACGTTGAGGCTCATTGACGCAGAGTGGAATGTTACTTTTTTCCGTGCATCTTGCAATTTGCCCTGTCAGACCTAGAGGACACGCAAGTTCGGGCAAGTTCGCACGATGTTGCGGAATGAGACGAGAGTAGTCAGTTTACCTCGCGCTAGAAGTATAATTACCGTGCACGCGAATGAGTAGACGAAACCGGGGACAGAGCGATGTAAATTCGATAATGCAAAGCGGAAAGCATCTCGAAGCCTCTAGTAGACGTCGAGGCAAGTTTCCTGGCGTCCTTCGGGCTGTAACCTCTCCCGGCGCATAATAGCAGCCAGGAACACGGGCGCGAGAGGGAGGAAGGGAATACGGCACTGCAGTTTGGTATACATTGTTGCGGGATGAGGAGAGGAATGGCGAGGGCGATGAGGGACTGTTCTAATGGCGCTCCCAATGACTAATAACGCCCAAATATATTTCGCCTAATGACCGATGCTTCTGCGTTACTGCGATACAGCTGTAATAACTAATAACTCCTCACCGTGGCGATAAACTTGCCACTCTCTGCGTTCTGAATCATCAACGAGGAGAAAATGGTCGCTCTGATCAGCGAGCTCCAATGTGATGTTCAAAACTGAACTATTGTCTGGCATCACGAATCGCGAAGGACATATTCGAAAATGACAAGTATGAATTGAATTCTGCCCGCCCTGATGCCAATCTCGGTGTGATGAAATATTTTTTTTTTAAACAATTTGTCAAGGTTTATCTGAGTTTTGAAAATGTCTATTTCTGATGCCGGAAACTTAGTTCGAGTGTACGCCGAGAAAGCATTTTATGGTCGTAGCACATTGAACGTTGTATACGAAGCTTATTATGAAAAATACGATTTATTTATATCTTAGGGCTAACACCTGTTGTCAGCTGATACGCAAAATATAACATTTCAAAATATTCTCTCGAAATTAAAAGTTGATCCGCTCAAAATTGTGGGAGTTATGGGCGTTCGTAGGTAGGTAGCTCACGAACCGGTGATCTTTAAAACTTTGTGAAAAGTCACCGCACAGACCGACGTCAAATTGACCGGCTTCTTTTACATATCACAAAGCAGTGATTGAACGAAGAATTTTTTTTAACGATGCCCTGTTTTTTTATCAACGGAAATAGAACGTTTTTTTTAACCGAATATCGATTTTTTCACTTTGGACTGTAGTCGTTTTATTTTTTCAAAACTCAATGTTTCATTAAACCCTCCATCCAAGCACTAGACAATTTCATGCAAAAATTAAATGCGTTTGATTTTTTCATTTGGATGATTTGTACACGAGCAGCAGTGGTCGCCGTGAAGGAATTTTTGAAACAGCGGAAAAACTCAAAACATACACCCGGTTTTCCAGAAAAAAATTATGAAAATTCCATTTCTTTCCAGCCACGAGCTACGTATGACGCATTTAAAAAAGGTGTTCTTAAAAGATTTTAAACAATTCCACAGAGCTGAAAACACACTCGTAATCACATTACCAAAAAAATGAAAAATTCAGTCGTCTGGATGAACTTCATGAAACTGTTTCACGATTGACTCTTTATTGAAGGGCTTCGTTATAAATACTGAAGGTACTCGCATGCCACTGCCTTTTTAAAAGGAAAATTGCAATTTTTCAGGCTCCACTTGACGGGTATCCAGATGGAACAAAGCGCACGGAAATTCTGGAAGCATTTATTTTTAAATAGCTAAGATTTAAAAAAAAACGCTTTCAGATTCAGGAACGAAAGGAACGGCAGTTTTCACATCAACTTTGTTCAAACGGACAGAATTTTTTTATTAATTATGAAGACCGTCTCATTGTCAGCCTCGTATTCTGAACCCACTTAATTTCTTAATTACTTTCATTTCTAAACGTACTCAAAACCTTAATTGCAGTCTGAGTAAAAACGAATATGCAGAGAGATCTTTCAATTGTACAATATTAGTAAGCTAATCGTAGGCTCCTCCGATTTTTGTGAAAATTTGGTTCATCCGACCAAGATCAGTGCCTCGGCGTCCTCAATTTTTCTAATATAAATTATATTACCCGAATGCGGTGGATTTAGCACAAATATAGCAGCAATATACAGGGTGACGCACTAACTGTTGCCACCTTGAATATCTTTGTAATTATCGACGTCACAAAAAAATGTTTGAAACAAAAGTTGTACCGTATGAAAGGGGTCATCAAATGCGACCATTTTTTTTTATCTCCGTGGAGGCGCTGTCGCACAGTAAAGATCACCTCCACTTTGTTGAATGGGACGGTACATTTTTTTTTTCAACTATCTTGTAGAGCATCGAAAACTGCATAAAAAACCTTTAGGGATCAATGTCGTTCAAAGTCATTTAAGATCAAAAAGTGACATGAACTTTGTTTTTATGTGAAATTACCTTTATTCACAGTAGATGTTCAAAGTGATTGGGATTGGAATCAATGCAGTATTGCAATCTCTTCATCACGAATTTTTTATCACTTCGACACTTATCGCCGAAGTCTTGCCATTGTCTTGTATGTAAACAACGGCACCAAACTTACAATGTACACGGAACATTATACAATGTTTCGCCCAAACAAACCCAAGATAACAATAGTAGGAATGGTGAGACTAGTATTAAGGCAGGATTCTACTTTGAAACTTTGAAAGGCTAAATTGCATGAAAACACCCACCTGGAACACGTCGAAGGCATATTATATGGCCCAGGCATCGCTGATTGAGGGTAAGATAATTTTTTCTACGATTTATCACTCACCAAAACTTTAAACGCGTTTTTCTCGAAACGACATTTTCATGTACCGTGGTCGTGATAACTCAAAAAGTACTGAACCGATCCTTATGAAATTTGGAACACATATTTTATATGTGTGTACCAACTGACCTAACTACAATCAACTTTAAATTTTGATTAGAACTATTTTTTTATTGCAAAAAAAGACCCAAAAAAAACGCATTTTTTTTTTTCGTATTTTAGCCGTCATTTTGTTAATTTTGCACGTATATAAAATATTCTAGATAGATCGGTTCCTGAAGACATACTGAACATGAAACTATTTGATTTTTTTGTTTCAGACCATCCGTCGGGAAGATTTCACGACCACGGCAACGGTACCTGCTTTTCGAGGCGTTGGCTTTAAACATATTTTACGTGTACAAAAAATGAATAAAATACATTAAAAATTTTTTTTTTATGTACTTAAAGAGTGTATTTATTGAACAGTTTAAACCCCATATCAATATCTTTAATAGTATTCTCAGAAAAAATTCACGAAAATAGCGTTTTTTTCATGGTTTCGAAGTAGAATCCTGTCTTAATGAATCAAGCGAATGTAAATGATGTATTGTTTTGAAGAGCAAACTGATATGCTTCTAATTTACGGAGAATGTCAGAAAAATGCAGTGAGAGCTAGAGGCTTATACGCTGAAAGATTTACTGAACGTTCTCATCCTACACGCCGTACATTTCCAATTTTGTACGCTAAACTGAGGACAATTGGATCCTTAACCCGTCGGGAAAGTAACCGACGAAAGCGAGTTACTAACGAAGAAACGGAAATTGGTGTTCGTGCCGCCGTTCATCGAGACCCTTGTGCGGGTTCTTGTCAAATTGCGAGGGAATCTGGCGTAAGCCAAAGAAGTATTCTACGTGTTTTACATCGTCATAAATATCATCCTTACCACATCAGTCTCCACCAGGAATTAACTGGTACGGATTTCATGAATCGCACTGAATTCTGCCGATGGGCTCAACGCCAGATTCAGAGAGATGACTCATTTATTAATCGGATTTTATTTACTGATGAGGCAACATTTACGAATCATGGAAATATTAACTTGCATAACATGCATTTGTGATCAACTGAAAATCCACATTGGCTGCGGCAACTTGCACACCAAAGACCGTGATCGGTTAATGTATGGTGTGGGATTATTGGGGATAGAATCATACGCCCATATTTCATCGAAGGGAATCTTAATGGTAGGAAGTACACCACATTCCTTCAAGAAACATTAGGTCCGTTATTGGAAGAAATACTTTTAGAAGCAAGAAACAGAATGTGGTGTTAACACGATGGGTGCCGAGCACATTTTTCGCTGATAGCTAGAAATGAATTGCAAAAGAGATTTCCGAATCGTTGCATTGGACGCGACGGAGCTGTATCGTGGCCGGCTCGCTCGCCAGAATTGACGCCTCTGGACCTTTTCTTGTGGGGATACTTGAAAGATCTTGTTTATAAAGAAGAAGTGATGAGGAGATTGCAATACTGCATTGATTCCAATGGCAATCACTTTGAACATCTACTGTGAATAAAGGTAATTTCACATAAAAATAAAGTTCATGTCACTTTTTGATCTTAAATGACCTTGAACGACTTTGACCCCTAAACGTTTTTTATGCAGTTTTCGATGCTCTACAAGATAGTTGAAAAAAAATGTAACGTCTCATTTTAAAAAGTGGAGGTGACCTTTACTGTGCGACAGCGCCTCCACTGAGATAAAAAAAATGGTCGCATTTGATGACCCCTTCCATACGGTACAACTTTTGTTTCAAACATTTTTTTGTGACGTCGATAATTACAGAGATATTCAGGTGGCAACAGTTAGTGCCTCACCCTGTATAGGATAGGAATGAATGGAGGCTGGGAATCGCGAACGAACGGTGGAAAAGACCTGGTGAGAGCAAAGAGAGAATAGGAGTGAAAGGAAAAAAATATATAGAGAGAAAGAATGAATGAATGAATTGAATTTATTTAGCCGGAGCTACTCACATTACATGTACATTATCATTCATACTTCATCGGTATATCTTTCTCCTCCTTACATCAACTCGCCTTTAAATTACTTTCTTATGTGCTCGATAAGACCCCTTTTGAAACGATCGAGTCGTCTTTCTTCTTTTAGATATCCTGGAAGCTCATTAAACATTTTAAAACCTCGGTACGCTACAGTTCTTTCTGCATTTCGTGTTCGCGTCGCTCTTATGTCCATATCATTTCGGTTTCGTGTATTATACCTGCTTCGGTCACTCACTAGCCGCAGCTCCTGTACCAGATAGCTTGGGCACAGTCCATTCTTCATTTTATACACTAGCATACATACATTATAAAACACTCGTTCTTTCACACTCATGAATCCAAGCCTTCTTAACATTAATTTTATCGGGGTATATATATACTCCAAGTATTGCACGCGATCCTCTATTTTGGGTTTTTTGCAGCATTTCCATACAGTGTTCACTACAATTTATTAATATCGTGCTACAGTAGTCGTAATGTGGCCCTATTATACTTCGGTATATTGTGACTCTACTGTATGGTGATAACCATTTTTTAAATCTATTAAGGAAGCATACTCTCTTTGCAACCTTTTTTCCTACATACCAAGCATGTCTATTAAACTGTAGAGTGTCATCTATTATTATGCCAAGGTATTTTGTTTCGGTTACTTCGCGTATTCCTATTTCACCTATTTTTATATTGCATCGACCTCTACACTCTGTTTCCGTGGATCATCTATGGGCATAAACACTGTCTTATAACTATTCATTTTAAGAGAGTTACATTTCATCCGCTCTGTTATTTTTACGAGATTGCTGTTTAGCCTATTTTCTATATCGATCACGTCATCACTGTGGACATATATTATCATGTCATCTGCGAATAATTTACAATAACACCTATCCTTATCTAAACACTTAATTACGTCATTTACATACAAGATAAAGAGAGAATAAGAAAGAGAGAAGAAGAAAAAGAAGAAGAAGAAGATGAAGAAGAAGAGAGAGAGGGAGAGGGAGAAGGAGAGAGAGAGAGAGAGAGAGAGAGAGAGAGAGAGAGAGAGAGAGAGAGAGAGAGAGAGAGAACGACTGTCGATAATGACGCCATCTGGCTCGCGTCGCAAAACTTACCAAGAGTTTTAATACCCTCGCGAGGAACGACGACGACGAAGAAGAAGGAGAAGGAGAAGCTGAGAAAGGCGACTGAAAGCTCAAGTTGCGTTGGATTTCCACAGGGTTCGATATTCCTCTCACTTCTTTCACGCCGTCATCCTTCTCATCTGGCTCTTTCGTTCTTTTTCCTCGCTCAGTTTTCTCATCTCGCTTCAACGAACGCAGTTTCTTCCCACACGCTGTGATCTCTGTACTCGCAGAGACTTTTTCACCCTCGTCCGCCCTCCCCGATTTCGAGGTTCGGTCACTTAGAAAGTGTAGAAAAAAAGGTCGTTTAGCATATTCGCGTCGAGTCATGTTGGATAATTCGTTACTCCAGCTGCTTTCTCTTGTACAATGTGCATTTTCACGCTTCGACACTGCACATTTTTTCACCATCGACGTGTCTTTCAGCCCCTCTATGGTCGATCAGCGAATTAACATTCGTATAAATTGGGCAATGAAAAAAGGGACCTGCGTCGCCCAAGATTGGAAGACGTCAGAGGAAATCCTAAGGGTTTTCAGCGTCCCTTGATTTTCATTTTTTTAAGGGCTCTCCATCAAAGGGAGCACGCAAGGGTGGCCAATGACGACTGTTGCGGTGAATGCCTGTACTCATCTCGTGAAAAAGCTTTTCCGAGCTGATGATGCTTCACGTCAAAAACGTTCGACTCCACGAGCAATATGAGCGTCAATTTATTGAGCTAATTGCGCCAAGTCGAAGGAATTGCGCGGCGAGTAGTGAAAGGAAAGCATGGTGACTGAGCGAAGGGTAGGTTAGGTAAGGGCTGCGAGTTTAACGACGAGCACGCAAAGGGAGCAGGCGAGACAGTGAGAGATACAATCGTCTCGTGTAGCGAGATTCGAGGTACTTTTTCGTTGTTTCTTTTTTTTACACTCCCCGTTTCGGGGATGCTCGCGTTGGCCTCTCCAGACAGAAATATGCGAAGCCGCTCGTGCTAAACGTGCAGAGATCACGAGAGCCTCTCTCGGCCAAAGCTGGACCGCTTAATTGGACAAAGCTCTGTGGGCTCTCCTCGGCTGAGTGAAGGAGCGTACAAGAGAGGTAGAAGAGAGAGAGCGAGCGAGAGAGGGAGCCCAGAGTGAGAGGCCAAAAGTCCCCGAGAATATGAGAGCCGAGGATATAAAAGAGAGCAAGGTGTCCTTCTCTCTCTCTTCCTCTTTCTCCCGCACTCGGCCTTACTTATTGCAGATATTGTCGGAATGTACAGGGCGGAATGTAAAGAGGAGCAACAAGGGGGGAAAGAGGTTAACGTCAGTTGAGGACCACATCGACATGGGCAAATCCAGAGGATCCACTCTCCACCAGTCTGAAGTCCAAGTGCCCCTGGAGTGGACGGAGAGATATTCTGCGGGGATTACAGGGAAAAAACGAATCCATTCGAGAATCGAAAAGATCAAGTGTGTCAGTCCAACATCTGCTCGTACATGTTCGTACTATGTTCCAAGGATCAAACACGAGAGAAGTCCCTGGTGCCAAAAAAATGTACACTTACATTGATATCACAAAAGTACTGAGCACCTAAAGGTACCTAATCATGGGTGATGGGGATATTGCTAATACAGATATCACAAAGTAACACAAAGTACCTAAACGTACTATGAGGACAGAGATATAGCGTTGCACTGCATACAGTACTATGCATATATAAATGATATACCTAGTACTATTGTATGCAGTACAAGGTACATAGTACAAAACTACTACGCCTTTGAGCACATAGTGCCTGCATTTCAGTCTGACCTTTTTCACAGGCCTATGTGCTGTCCGTCCACACAAGGTACATGGTAGAGTACGTATAGGTACATAGTACCAGAGTCGAAGGTGACTTTCGGTATATAGCAGTAAGGTACTTATTACCTTCAGGTATATAGTAGAAAGATAAGGTAAATATTCGGAAGTGTCACTCCTGTCAGAATCCAGCTGATTTTTTTTGTGTGCTTTCTTACAATTAAAGAACATCATATTTAATATTATTATGGCAGCGCATCAACAAAAGCAATTTTAATAAATATTTTTTTAAACATTTCAAATCGTCGATCTTTCGAACTTCCTTTCAAGATTTCTAGAAGAAATATTCTGTTCTTTCGAAATACAATAGACATACAAACTATTTTGACAATTCTTCATTATAAAATCGCTGAATAGCATCGAAGATAGCATGTACGCGTTCACTGTGCGCGGTGATAACTCGACGAAATAGAAAATCGGCAATATAACCAGCCATGTGGTAATCGCGTCGTCCTAATTTTGGGATATTACCACGAGCATAGCGCTATATTCTTTCAATATTTTGTGTATATGCTCCCAAATCTGGAACGACGAAATTCAATGAATAAGTCACCGTTGAATGTTAAAATCCTATGCATAAATCAAATACATGATTAGCAAATATAAAAGCATAACAAAGTATGATAATTTTGCAATCCACCTTCTTTGTCAAAACAATTGTAGGCCTTCCAACAATGAGACATGATTGTCGTTCCCGGTTCAATACGACGTTTTATAATTTCTAATAATGTCGCTGCTGTTCGATCATCGACCTTTTCCATGAATACTTGTTTAGATTTACGTTCGAATCCACCGAAAATCCACTGCACTTCAATAATTCTTCCGCGATTGAGGTTTCGTTTCCCGAATTTCGCTTCGTCCAGGACCACCCAGTTGGTCGGAAGAATTGAAAAGCAGTCAGTGTTCTAACGCCTCTGTAGGTGTAGCTACTCCAGTTACATATCGTTTCCGAATTCATTTTCAATTCTTCCATCAGAAATATTTGATGCAGCGGTTTCACAATTATATACAAGGACACAAACAAGCAACACTTGTCAGGAGATAAATGTGAATTGTGTAGCCAAATGTCTGCTTTTATCGATTGTGTGAAATTACTTTGTCCTTGTTATTTTGTTGTTCTTTTTCACTTTTTTAACCCGTTAACATCGCCACTGCAAGGTTTTTTTCATTTAACGCAGCACTCTCTCCACACTGCGAACATTTTATTTCGCGTGAAAGTATTCCGTGTTTCCGCAAAAATTCTACACTATCGGTACAATTTTTCAATAAAGTGCACGCGTCTACAAGACTTATTGTACAACTAGTGGATTGTGAAATATAAACTGAATATTTTCGAAAATTTTCTTACCTAAGTCTCGATGTACATTAGATTAGTGTGTTTACTTTTATGTTGCCCAGTATATTGGTAACCTATCCGCACATTGTGTTTGCATGTTTACATTTTACACACATCTAATAAGAATCGATTGAGAGCTCGGTCGAAAGTTGAAAATAGAATTGAATCAATGTATCATTAACGTGAAACAAAAATGTTAATACATTTTAAAAATTATGCTCATTAAAATATAACTTAATATAAGGTTTTATGAACACAAAGAATTGATAAAAAAAATGTACATCCTCTTTTTAGTGGGAGTGACACTTCGAAATATTTACCAAAGATAAATACTACATCGGTACTTATTACCTTTAGGTGCATAGCCCTACAGTACTATGCACCTTCAGATGCGAAGTACTCAGATCACTAGGCACTAAGTTACTAGATAATCGTGTATTTTTTATTTTTTTTAAAGCGCAAGCTCACGACAACATGAACGGTGTTGACGCTTGGATAGTTGGAATGAAACAAAAGTTCTTATTCATTTCTTCATTTTCATTATTGTCGAAAATGTTTGCTTGTCGGTTTACGATGTTGATTTTGAATACGGATCCTGAAAAAAACGTTTGAGTACTTTTCACGGCCTAAATTCGCGAAAAATATTGTGGCACTCAAATAAAAATGGATTTTCGTTGCGTTCCAACGATGTAAACTTAAATATCTCAAAAGTTGATAGAACTCAGCAGAGATTTTCGTTTTTTTTAATATGTATTTTAGTTTGCAATGATCAAACCCGAGCAATGGTGCAACTTCGAAGAGAGGCAGAGAGAGAGAGGGGGGGGGGGGAAGGGATAGTATAGGGGAGTGAGAAGAGATGGTCTATGTCGTGGAAGAGATCCAGGCTCTCGAAAGTTGTCTCCTTGCCATTAGGACCATCTATTTGCACTGTTGGAGTCAGCAAAGGCTCTTTCGTCGTCTCGCCGTTTGATATTAATGTTTTTCTTGCACGGAACGCGATAAGTCCCGAAAGGCCGCTGGGTGCTCCAATTTTCTCTTCCTCTTCCACTGGCGTCCCAGCTCTTCCAACCTTCTTTGGGCGACCAACTGCAGCAACCCTCTCTTCTGCGTCGTGCCATATATCGGCTCAAAAGCTCATAATTACTGCTACAAACAGACTCTGCTATCGGAGGCCAAGAGGAGCTTCCAACACGAGGGAGCGAGAGAGCAAAAGTACATTACTACTGGCGCTCCCACTGAGTTTTCCATTTCCAATTTCTTCTCGTGGGTAGCTTCGCTCCTGTCATCCGCAGGCACTTGGGCGATTTTTCTCCGTCGAAGAATAATAACGAGAAGGATACGCAAGTTATAAGAGCCTCGTGAGACACGTGTCATTCGACGTAATTCGGGGAAAAAGGCTGTCTCCAAGCCATCGATGATTCGAGGGGAAAAAAATAATAATTTGGCGCAGGACTGAAATTAGTTTTGTTTCTTGGTTCGAGATACGTCTCCTCGCTGTAGGAGAAATTGACCGTTCTGCGATATGGTCACTCGTAGCAGGAAAATCTTCGACGAACTCATACAGGAGTCAAAGCGATAGAACCAGAAATTGCACGATGGTTTGTTCTCTTCGTTTGACTATGTCCTCGGACTAGTTTTTTTTTTCTGTTTCGTACTCGCAAACATCTGCCGATCTTTGTTCGCGAATTTGCATACGTGTATGTGAAAATTATATTTTTGATTCGTTATATCTACGCAATAGTGGCTGTTGGCACCCCCGGCGATTTTCAAAACATCGTTTTTTTTGCTACCTGATGATGCTTACATCTATCGAAGATATATCGAACGTTATTTTTAAAGGACTGGAATCTACATACATTGAGTATGGAGACAGTTGGTCACTGCGGTGATGGTCCTCGAAATCGAGTGTCTTCAGAACTGCCTTTACTCGTCTTTCGGTGTTTCTTGTACATTTCGTTGTTATTTTTGGCATGGCGTCACATTCGAGAATCTTCCGACCAGCCGGCGCGCATCTCGCAATGCCTGCTCATTTGTCTCGAGTCTCCCAGGGCTAATGAAATTATAGCCCACCGATCTCCCCCTTTCCACTCGAGGTCATCATATCTTTCCGGCCAACTTAGGGTCCTCTCGCGGCGAACCACTCGCAAGGGACAACCAGGTTCGGCTGATACACCAACGTGCCCCGTAGATAAACGAATATTGCTTGTAAAACTTGCTTCCCAGCCTTGGGATATATATATACGGTACTTGGGCACTTCGAGCAGATGACGTCTATGCTGCGAACGTCGAACCGTTTTGCCCCCCCCCCTCCCTCTTAGCCTACCCCCCGTTATACGGGCTTCCATGAAGAAGCATATTGGATCTCCCTTCGTCGATACAAGCGTCGCACGTTTACGCTCATCTTGCCCTTTGTGAAAAGTGAGCCGTCCAAAGAGAGAGCAAGAAAGAAGGCGCCAAGTTTTTTGATGTTGCAACGGCACTGTTCGCTTGAAGATTGCACGGGATTTTCACTATTGCACGGTACCAGCTGGTACATTCACGCTAGAGTCCGACAAAGGCGTGAGAGAGAGAGAGAGAGAGAGAGAGAGAGAGAGAGAGAGAGAGAGAGAGAGAAAGAAAGGGGCTTGCAATTTACTTTTGAGAATTCGAAAAAAAGGCTTCGCTTTTCCAAACTTATCTGGCATTTGCCTACAAAAAACTGCTAGCTGATTTTAACCCTGATACACTTTTGGATCTCACAGACATGACCAAAAAGTGCAAAACTCACTTTTTTCCTGTTTAGCAAAACATTTTTATCTGCTCAAACAGCTTTCTCAGACAAAATATGAACCGCATACCGACTTTCTCTTTACAGGTGCTTTCCTAACAATCTGCTCTTTCGTTAAAAAAAACCATCCGACTAGACGTAATTTCAAGGAAACTAGATCGTTCGAAAGTTGGCCGGGTCTCACAGACCCGGTGTGTATAACTAACAATAAGTAGCGAAAAATGTGAGTGTACTCGTAGGGTTAAGGACGGAGATCCCTTGATAACGTAAAGAAGAGCTTATGACCGAATGAACTCCACGAGGAAGCTGAAAAACTACTTTATGGCCCCGGAATTGCACAATAATCCATAGGTCATGTAGTCACAACGTTTTTGAGTCTTAAAGCTTTGAACTCGTTTTCCTGAAAATCACTTCTTCCTAAACCTTGTACGAGATAACTCAAAAACTGCGGATTCCATAACTTTGAAATGCTGCACACTTTTAGATATCATAATTACTTTCTGTGTGAATCTAAAGTTCGTTGAGAATTATTGTTAAAAACTACTTTTTATTTAACGATGACTATAGTGAAAATTTCATAAAATATAGAACATTTTTTCAAACCAGTCCCACTTTTTAAGCGCCTCTTTTCTTTGGATCTTTTGGGTTCATGTAGAGCGTGTAAGTCTTGGAAATCTGAAACGTCTTGGCTCTGATGTTTGAGATCAATACACAAGACGCTAGGTTGTACGCGGTGGGAAGACTCGGACGCCAAATGTCGCTGAAGCAATTGTCGCACAGCCGCCGTTTTTGAATATTCAATGAAAAAATATTTTTTCGCCAATAAATAGATGTAAGATGTAAATTTTTAAATGTACATAACTTTTTAATTATGTAAAATAAATAGTTTCGACTCAAAATATTATATCTTGAAAATTCACTTATTTTTGGCTGCCTCAAAGGATCTCCCCTCTACTGAAAATTAAAAAATAACAAAAGTGGAAGATTAAGAGATGTAATGATATATACGTAGAGTTTTTATTATGTAGAATAAATAGTTTTGACCCAAAACATTTTCAAATTTCGCTTATTTTCGGCTGCCTAAGAGTATCTCCCCCCTCAAGCTGCCGTTGCTTTGAAGTGGAATTACTCCAACGTAATAAATTTATGCATTCAAGCGACCAATAGTAGTGATCGGGGATTCGATGTGCGGCTCAGCCACCTGTATCTGCCCAGGTTTTTCATAGTTGACCTGTGCCCTCCTGATATGTCGAAGTTCTAGTGCGTTACCACAGATGGACAGTGGGCAACGTTGCAGTTTTGGTCGTTTGAACGCAGCGGTCTGTTTTTTTTTTTTTTCATTAGCTTCATCATTATCCACAGCCTTTTTTTGCTAATTGAGGGTATCAATCCATAATAAAAATACGGAAAACGTTTCAATAACTTTCGAAGCCTAATCGGTCAAAAAAAATTGAGCCATTGACGAAAATTAATTTTCGTTGCATTCTAACGATGTAATCTTCAACGTCATGTAAAGGGACAAGTGTGAGGTATAAAGGGAAACGTAATGGATCGCAAAAGCCGACAAAAGTCTAATAGAACAAGATTTAAAGTGGAAATTTTACATTCTACGATACTAGTTCACCCAATCATGTGTTGCTCAAATCCATCGAACGAGAAAAAAATTGTAACAAAAAGAAATTTCTATTGGCGTTTGAAAAATTTTTAATATTGTACCTTTATAAATAAAATTCCCAACTTTTCCTGCACGGTTTGAATGAACAACTTTTGCAATGATTTGCACGAAAATTGCTACGAGTATACGTTTACAGTTCGATCAAACTCGAGCCGGCCATTTAATTTTTTCTCTCCCCCATTAAACGTAATATCGGGACCGAGTTTTGAAGGGGGCAAAAAGCCGTAAGAAAGACATCCAGGGGGGTGAATTAAGACGTCGTTCGTAGTCCGAGCGTATCCCGGAAGCCAGTTATCGGCTAATGAAAAAAACTGGAGGCTGAATCTCGTTGGCTACGAGCCTATGAGGAGAGAGAGAGAGAGAGAGAGAGAGAGAGAGAGAGAGAGAGAAGGTGGTAAGGCTGTATTCGTGTACTCTCGGGTGTGTCAGCCGAGATCTGGGTTGAAACGACCCAGGATGGGGGCTGTAACGGACTGCTAGGCGGGCTTATCTGTTGTAGTATAGATATTTTTTTCTTCCGCTCGCTTAAGATTGCCCTCGTGTGTCGTATTAAGCACGGGAAGCGTTTAAAAAGAGCGAGCGAGAGAGAGGCCTGAGGGAAAAAGTGGAAAAGCTCGGTACAGTCGCCACCCTCGAGACTTCGCGGTGTGCTGCACGTAAATAGCTACTTGTCGCTTCATTCAGGGCTCTATAGTTAAGAAAAAAATCAACCCTCGTGGCACGGTACAAAGTCGCCCGAACAAATTTGTCCCCGCGAAATACAACTATCGCGATAACGAAATACACATAAATTAATGCGCTATGAGACTGCGCGCGAGCTCATATTTCTATGCCTTCATCCCTCCCTAATTTTCTTAATCTCCGGCTTTCGGCCCCCCGACATTCGTGCTCTAAAATTGCCTGTAGATATAAATGTCTATGTGCTGCCGAATCGGTTCGACCCCAATCATTTTAATCGAGCGTTTAATTCACGAGAGTAATTTTTCAAAGTCAAAATGTAGACGATGATATAGGACGCTACTTTGTGAGGATGTAGAGAGGGTGTCTGGTGTGTAGGTCCGTTTCAAAAGCTCATTTCAACATTTTTGTGTAACAAAATAAAGTACAGTCATTTAACATTTTTACCGGTTTTTATTGACATCGTAAACTATTCAAAAAAATGTTTATTTAATTTGATACAATTTTATAATTGTTCTTTAAGTTAATGTAGAGACTTAGCCGTGTAGTCGACTGAGAAAAAGAGAAAGAGTAAGAGGCCCGCAGTTTTCATCCCTCGTCGAGTTATACACGAAAGTATTATTATTTCAACAGTTGGATCCTCAGTGCGAGTCATTTGTTTTCATTTGCTTGCTGCCTGGTATACTCGATGTGAAACCGGATGAGAGGCAAGTGTGCGCTAAGAATGGGGCGGTGGTTAAGTTAAAGGGGTTGAAACGTTGCTAGGTGGGCGAAGAAGAATTTATAAAAGACCTCTGCGCGAAAGGGTGCGAAAGCGAGGACAAGGGTGCAGTGGCGGCCGAAGCTCAGATTTTTTCCCCGCAATTTCCTCGAGAATACGCTTGTTACGCAAGTTTTTCACCCCAATCGACTATGGACGGAAACTGCCCCGTCAACCCCCGTCGAGAGTCTGAACCCTTTTTGATTATTTTTCTAATTTTTCTTAACGCCATGCACCACTTGGCTGCCCACGGTAGGATCACAACCCTTTAGTTGCGTCCCAGGGAAAACGAGATCCTCTCACCTGGAGCTCTGCCACTCTTTTTCTACAAGCTCGCTTAATTTTTATTACAGCGAACGAATGACGTGGAAGAGCACCCCATTAAGGCTGACTAACCTGGAAAGTTATAGAAAACTTCCTCCAAGGTACGAAAAAAGTACAAAGGAGACTCAAGAGAGGGAAGATTTTTTTTGTTGAATCTCAAACTTACAAAAAAAAATGGAAAACTGACGAAGGTTTAAGCGTATTCTCTTGATATTCCGAAAAATTTGTATTAAAAAAAAAATTCTAAACGAAAGGACGGAAGGGATTTTTGTCGGCTTCGCAAGAGAAAAGCTTCCCTCGAATTTCTCATCGTTTCTTTGAGCTACACCTCGAGCATTTGCGAAACACAATAAAGCACGTGCAAAGATGAAGGATTCGCAGGGGGAAAAGGGTGGCGGAGAGTTAAAAAGGGTGAAGAAATCGTTGAAAGGTGGATGCCGCGTACGAAGAATGAGGCGAAAAACGATGCGGCCGGCTGGAACGCAATGGGAAGAGAAACGCAAACGCGGAGAAGAATTTTAATATTTGCCAATTTAGCTATACGAGGAGTTTAGGAAGGAGATGATGCCTCAACCATCTTTTGCCTCTTCGAGGTCGGTTGCTTCACCCGTGCGAGCGTACTCGATAAACCACATCAAGGAAAAGCTACATCGCAAGCTCGGGAAAGGGATGCGTTAAACTTTCCATCACCGCGATTGAAATGCTCCAGTGATGAGAAACGAACTACCGAAGTATACCTGTGATAACCATAATGAAGATCCTCCAGAAGGAAGAAAAAGTTCACGTTAAAAGATCATTGATAAATCATTTTGTTGCAGGTGGTGGAAGTTTTTAAGAATTACGAAATCAGATGATGCCGGTTCTACAATCAAAGTATTTCTCGAACTTGTCACTGAAAAGAACGAACAACCTGGTTCAACAAGCTGGAGGGCTGAAGGAGTGTCATTGGGAGGCTGGTGGAGAGCTAAAAAAGTTGGTGAAGATAGATACAAGAGAGCCAGGAACATGAGGAGAAGGAGAGCACACGCGTTTCCTGGGAGAGTTCGAATGTATTACACCCACGGGCCAACAACTCGAACCGTCACGCTACGTACGTCCGTGGGACGTCGAGACCGCTGACCAAGGGACGAGCTTGCGAACTAGATGCGGAGAAATATAGACCAGTTAGCAGAGGATGGTAGTTTTGCTTTTCGAACCTCCACCAGTCTCGCCTCCTCGAAATACTGGACGCTCCGAGGCTTCCACACCAGCTAGAGCGGAAAACAACGTACTGGATGGTCAGATAGATAGCGAGAAAGGCGCAGATAGGAAGAGAGAGAGAGAGAAGGAGCATGAAGAACTAAAGTTCGTGCTATCCTGTGTGATGCGTGGGCAACGTTACGGAACCAGGCGATCCTTGCGGATGCATCACACCGGACGGGGGAACCATTCTCAACCGCAGCCTAGCAACGTTCTTCCGCTGACCAATCCTGCAGCCGACAGTGTTCAACAAGCATCATCGCACCTCCACATATTGCCTACCAATTAGGTACGCTTATGCAGCTGCAGATTGGATTCAATCTTCTGTATAGGATTGCGGAAGGCTTCCAGGGTCGTTCAAATGGCTGACTGACGCCGTTCCTATTCTTTTGACTTCAGCATTCGGACGCGATATTATTGGATCCATTGGAAGAGAAACTTCTGCTCTTTCTCGGGCATGGAGTGGATGCGAATGGTAGCCGTAGGGCATGTGGACGAGGGCAAACTGGGTGTGTAACGTCCGAGCCAGACGCCGGAACGAGTTTAATTCGACCACCTAAGAAATTCGGCGCGGTCGCATTCCTCAGGAAACTTCGTGATTGTGTGTCCAGCGGGCAGGACGGAACGGCCGGCAAGCCCAACGATGGCGTGGTCCGTAAGGAAGAGGCGGATAGGCAGGGGTGAGGTCTAGCCGAGCAGGCAACCGTTCAACGACGAAGCTTTCCTAGTCGCACGGCGAGTTTCCGCGGCTGGGGTAACTCGACCACTAGTATTTATGTTCTGGACACCCGTGCCTCCCACTCCCTCTCCCCCCCCCCCCCCTCACCCTCTTCTTTACGGTCCTCCGACTGTTCTCTTTAGTTTCCGCTTGCTGCCTAGACGCAGCAGTGGCATACTGGAACACGGAGAGCCAGGAGCCCTCGAGTATAGCCTTGCTGGTCTCGTCTAGCTAGCATTACCCTTTGCATCAGCAGAGCTTTCTAACGCACCCACTATCATCTCCTCTCCCATTCTTGTCCCTCTACATCTCTGCCTCTCTCTTCCTCTCTCTGGCTCTGGCACAGTCTTGCTCTTAGTCTTTACGCCGTACGGGGAAACCCAGCCCACCACACGACTCGCTAATGGTTATGGTAATTACCGGCCCTAATTGCGAGGAGCAATGGAATTACGAAATATCAAAGTTTGCGAGCTACCGTATAGGGAAGACTGGCCACTCACCACGACTCGCCACTCACCGTCCAAGCCTGTGCGCTTCGCTGGGCTGCATCACGCTCGACTATATCCACGTCGAAATGGCTGACTCGGTCAGGGATAGTTCCGCGAATGTTATTTTCGAGTTTACGAAACACGCCTGGTTTCCCGTACCAGTATTCATTTTTGTCGAGTTTGAGTATTGTTTTTCGTGGAAAACTGTTGTTGGAGGTAAAGGACATTTCCTCGATGGAAACCTAGTTGAGTCTACGTCGGTTATTAGCTTATTTGCCAAAAATTCAATCTAGAATGGATCTTGAATCTGCAGAGGCAGTTAGGTCTACATAATATTTCACCACTATTGAGGCCATTTGCCAGATGTCGTACAATTCTTCGCGTTCCAATTGAATCGTCTATAAAACAATTATCAAACGGGTATTCAGATTCCATTGTGCTAGAAATGAGTGGATGCGATAACAATCATCCGTCCTTCCGTCCTACCGTCCATATCACATATATTCCGTATATGACTGAAACAAAAAAGGAGCAGGCGCGAGAGCAGAGGACAATTAATAAATTAGCGGTCTGGGGATTTTTCTGACTGCCAATGCTGTTTCTGTGTGGGAGAAACGAGTGGACGATGAAGTGGCTTGAGCTCAAGCTTCTCTCCTCCTTTCCTACCGAATCTCACAGGCGCTTTGGCCATCGAAAGTTCAATTAATCTGTTATATCGAGTCGAGGTTGCCGAGTCCTGGCGTCCGGAAAGCATCGCTGGCTATTTCAGTCTGCTCGGGGAAAGACCCGCCGGTTTTATGCTATAGGATGGCGTGCTTGAAATATCCAATTTTCTGAATGGAAAAGCACATTAGCTCGATGTTTAATTGCTACTCCGGATCACGAGTGGTCAGGCTAACTCTCGACCGTTCGTACATTTTCCATGTAACCACGACCAGATCTCGCTTCTCGTTTTTTATCCAAATCGAAAACTTTTCTCTCCAATTGCTAGGCAGTTAACCCAGTATGACTCCGGCTCTCGGTGGCAATTAATCCGCCCACCAGTCGCTAATGTATCGATTATCACATGCCACTTCGCCAATGTAGAAATACGTCGTTCATAGAAAATTCCAATGCTCCTAACGACTTACCCACCGAAAAAGGAAGAATGGGAATTTAACAGATGTCGTAGGAACAAGAGGTCGCGAAAGTTGCTTACCTGAAACAAAAGAGTATACGAATAATTGTCATTAAGTTCCATCAGGTACTGTCAGAAGAAGTTTAAAGACGTATCATAGGTACAGGTTCGCTAAACATTCTTCCACATTCATCTCCCCTATGGGTGCCTGTCCACCAAAGCAGAGAGCGGAGCTAGGAAAAAACAACCAATAGAATCGTTCCGCTCAACTTTGGTGAACATGAATTCAAGAGTTGATGAATTGATTCCCTATGATTCCCTATCTCCGCTTTGGTTAGCCCTAAGAATTTAGGTGCCCTTTGGACACCCTAAACATCCCAAAATTCGTCCATATATTTACTTTTTTTCTCTCAGAACATGAAAATTTCCGTGCACAGTTAATTGATAAACTCCACGATAAAGAGGCATCTTTATCATGCGTCATGAAGATTCCAGTCCAGTGCTTGTGGAAGGTATTGCAACAATGAAATTCGGCGAGCGCAATGCTAGCGATTTCGAGTTCTTGGCCCTGGCGATACTGGTACCAGTAGTGAATCTGCCGTGTACAAAGCAGAGGCACGTATATGAAGGAACCTTTGCCTGCAGACAGAATCCGCCAAGTTTACACCTTAATAATAAACAGATACAGAATATGTGTGTGTGTATATATATAATGATGCAAATTTAGTATGGATTTCTGTCCTCAGGGATGAGCAAGCAATGAGAGAGCGAGAGGTAGGAGGACGTGAGAGAATATTAACATTGAGATATCTCGGACGATGAGAACAACGCGAGATTGCACAGCGAGCGTGCACCAGTCCATACTAGCGGTACATCCGAGAAAGGAGTCGATAGTGATTAAAACTTCGACAGTGGCGAGACGGGAAATACTCGGTGGGCTCGGGCACGACTCACAGTAGGACTTTCGCGAGCATCGATTTGGTATTCCGGATATTCGGAGAGGAATAATACACACTCCCGACAATGTTTGTCGACGTGTGTCTCTTTCCAATTCGGTTCTCGAGGTTCCATCGACAGTGGTCCCCCATCCACTATTCCGACTAATATGTCGACGGCATAATCGAATAATCGTGGAGGTTTCTCGTCAAAGTTTCCCGGCCGATGTCACCCTCGCGTGAAATATCCAAATGACACGACATAATGCAAAAATAATTGGCGCCTCGTTGGATGTATGGGTGGATTTTCATATTTTCGGAGAAAACAGGAAACAGCTGAATTGCCGGAAGGGGCCAACGATCGACCTCGATCTGTTAGGATCGGTCGTAATTTTGAGAAAAAAGCGGACGAGATTAAAGTGGTCTGATAACGCGCATCTGTGGATCGATGAGGCGTTCAACAATCCCTCCAGGACGCGTCGCCGTCCTTTAAACGGGACTAGCAAATACCACCATTGAATCGAAGTGTTTACGATATTAGGCAAATGTTGTACGCCGTACGTTATTCTCTCGTACGAGACAGAGGGAGACAGAGAGACATACGGGAATGGATGATTCGCTCTCATGAACACCGATCGAAGAAGATGCGGGTCTAAACATCGTGTAAGCGTACTTCAGCGCGTACAGGGGTGGAGAACACGGGCCTGGAGATCTCCGAGGATCGATTTCTCAGACGACGCCAAAGGTACATCCTCGTTTTCTCGTGTACGTGCAACATCAGCGAAACGACCAAGACCTACCTATATATTTTATCCAATCTATATACTTTGGGATGGGGGTGGTAGAGGCGCCACAACAACCCCCACCTAGCCGATTTATAACGCACTAAATCCGCCGATGCGTGTGATCCACGATCCTCGCATTACCAACGGAACCTTCCGATACTACTCTCCACGACTACCCCACCCAGGATTCCCAACCTTCCCCGTACACATCGTGAGGGTGGATATACCACTCGTACCAAACGGCAAGCCCCCGCGAATCGCGTTAGACAAGTAAATCCTCGAAGATATTATCCGGAGTCACGAGTACGGAGAGGAAGGAAAAGTGAATTTGACATTCACAAGCATTGACATTCTTCTGCCACTGAGTGGTTCTGCGATGTTTTTTTTTATTTATCGATCTCACGAATTGGAGTATTGATGTTGAGTTCGCGAACCATGTCTTGACGCGTAAATATCTGAGCCGACCAATTTTTTCTCGGGGAGAGTACGATATACGGGGGAACAAAAGTTGATAGGGATAATTTTGTGTTTTCATCGAGAATTACGAAACCGCCTTGGGAACAACAAGAAGGTTTTAGATATCAGTTTTTCGATACGTCACCTCCCCATGACTTAGGCGTTAATTAACGAATTAGGTTTTTCGTATTGACTAGTGTGAAAAAAATTGTAAAAGTAACGATTCGAAAAGTGGAAAGAAAATTAATGTTTTAAATTCTTTAGAGTCCTTTTAGCAGATCTTACAAGGAACATCCCTCAGGTGACACCCTTCGATTTTCTTGAAATTTGGATATGTCATAAAGCACCGAAAAGTAAATGATACGGATTTTTTTTATCGGTGGATAAACAGTTTTAAGGGTTGAAACACTCCTCGAAAAAGGCATCTCTAGGGTCGTTCACCCCTTAATTTTTTTTGCAATTCCACTATAGTGGATTTTTCATTGCTTCGGATTAGAAGAATTTTCGTTTTTGTTTCATTAAAATCGGTGGTCTCCTCGTATGTGAAATTGCTATATTACCCCTAGAGATGCCTTTTTTCGAGCAGTGGTTTCACCCCGTAAAACCGTTTTTCCGCCGATAAAAAAATACATATCGCTTACTTTTCGGTGCTTCATAACATATCCAAATTTCAACAAAATCAAAGGGTGTCACCTGAGGGATGTTCCTTGTTAGTTATAAAAAACTCTCGACCATTTTTTGAAATGCTCATTTGGCAATGTGTAATCGCCATATGAGAAAAAAACGTGTAGTTCAATGAAAAAATAAGGGAGTGAAAATGTGAAAAAGAATTTTCGTTGCACTCCAACTACGCAAATTTCAGCACCATCGCGAACCGTCACATATCCTGAATGTCCAAAATTTTTATTCGTTTTCTTCAGAGTTGGGTTCCTTTTAGCAGAGTTTAGTTGTATAAATTTGTCATTTAAAAGAACTTTAATCTATGATAGCAATATACAAAAAAATGTGTGGCATGATATATAAAATGAGGAATAAAAATATAAAAATAAATTTACGTTGCATTTCAATGATGCAAATTTCAACACCATCTCGCATCGCAGTATTGATGAGGTGTCTTGAATGTCCAAACTTGGGTTAGTTTCCTTTGGTATTAGGTGCCTTTTAGCAAAGTCTATACCCAAACTCTGCTAAAAGGGTATTTGGGCTAAAAACCCAAACAAATCCCTTGACAATTTTCAGAAATGCTCATTTCGAAATCTGTTATTGATATATGCAAAAAAATGTGTGATACAATAATAAAATAAGCGAATGAAAATGTATAAAAAATTTCCGTTCCACTCCAATGATTCATATTTGCACACTATCTCGAATCGTAGTATCGATGAGGTATCCCGAATGTCCAAATTTGGTTTAGTTTTTCTTAGGGGTGATGGGTTCCTTTTAGTTATTTATCAAAATCCTTCAACCATGTTCTTAACATGCTCATTTGGAAATTCATTGTCCATATATGAAAAAAATATCTAGTATAATAATAAAAATAAGGGAATATAAATAGAAAATTGAATTTTCGTTGCATTCTAACAATGCAAAAATGTCCACACCATATTTCCTGTTCTGAACATCCAAATTTGGGTTCGTTTTCCTTGGGGATGAGTTCATTGCTTTTTTTTAATGCGATATTCGGGTTTCTCGAAGCAAAATCCCCTAAAAACACCGTTGAATCGTCACCGAGAAAAAACGAGCAAAATGTATATCGCGTGTTACACCCACCATGCGCGCGTATCGAGCTTCGGGGTTCAGAACCGCGAAAATATGTAACGAATGTCTATGTTCGGTGGAATAAATTCCGAATGTCGTAGAGTCGTGGATTTTCCCGCCCTCCCGAAGGGTTGTGGACGGTGTTTGCGAGTGCACATAACTAAAAGTAGTAGCGGGCGAGAGAGAAAATTCGTGCAAAGTCCGAGCGCGCTCGACGTGCGTACGACTCCTCGCAACAAATTACTCGAATATTTAATGTGCTTTCGGACCGAGATTTCGAGGCGATTCGTTAGCGTTGAAAATAGTTTCGTGGGCGATTTGCGAGAGTGACGCGTACATATCCGGAATCCGAGAGACGGAGAGAGCGTAACGGAAAATAGAGACGAAAGAGGATGTTGCTTTTTTCAGTAAGACCGCGAGATGTAGTTACGACTTTTGGTGTACGCCCTCCATCTCGCTTCGCATATATCAATTGTCAAGCGCGTTCACGTACTTCTCAGCTTGAGCGTTCAAACGCCACGGAAAACCCGTAGCCACGGACAAAACTGAAAAAGTTTGACGTGTAGAAAAAAAACGGGACACGAACGAAAAAAAAGAAGCAAGAAAATATTGCTTCGAATATAAACGCAGTCAGGACGGAGCCGAACAGCCGGAACGCTGCCATTTGTCTCTGAGGTGATGTTTTTTTCCGGGACCAACTTTTCAATTAATATAACACTCGTTGGTGGCTAACTCGGCTGATTCACGAATCGTCCAAAAGCCGCCAATTTATTGCAGAAATTCGCCTTAAATTGCCACCCCGGATGAATGTTGACGAGTCCCTTCGGATCGGAAAAAAATGGCACGTATCCCTCATTTATTAAGTCAACGATACGTGCTAAAAATTTCCCTCTTCTTATCTCCGTTGCACCTTCGAATTTCCGATTTATGGACTTGTTCTTACAGACACGTATGCGATCGGAAGAATTGAAAAATGTTTCCTCCTCAAGGGGATCCTACTTCACAGGGCTTGTAAATAACTGCGAGAGAGAGAGAGAGAGAGAGACAGAGAGAGAGAGAGAGACTCGTAAGAACTCGTCAAGTTTGGGGAACAGTATTTCCTGCAGGTACATATGCAAAAACGTGAGAATAAAGAAAGAAAAGTGAAAAAGAAGAAAAGAAGGAAGAAACGTGGGCGCCTACGTCTCCGGCACGGTTCTCCATGCCCATTTTTATTCCCGAACGAAGTATCCTCAAATTCTGTTTGGGAGCCCCGAGTCCTTTTTACACAAAGGACGATATGTAGAGACACAGGAGTGCGGTTCCAACCCCCTTGTCTCGGCCGGTGGAAACGCCCGGGGACGAGGACTCGGTATGAAAGGCTAATATCGCTCGATGCACGTGATCGGGATGCGAAAAAGGACATGCAGTTGGGTGGATTCGCGAGAGCGTGGAAACCCAGGGGCTAAAGAAAGGGCAAACGAAGAGCGGGAGATTTTTCGAGGCGAAAAAGGGTCTTTGCAGTTATGTAGCCCAAAGTTGCCGCGGTGCGATGAAACCATCGGTATCTTATGAATTCATAGCGCAAAGAAAGACGGGCCACTCAATATTTTCATGCTAGAACCAATCGTTCCGCTGGAACAATTTTCTCCCACACATTTTCCACGATCCAACGAAGCGAGAATTTTTTTTTCGCTGCACCAATGGTGGAGAGTATTCGGAAACTCGACCATGTTTCGACAAATTAATGCAATTCAAAAGAGAAAAAACAGCCCAACGATAATGGGAGAAGTTTTGGTAATGGAGTGAAAAACACCCGAAGGTGAAATTGAGTTTGAACGAATTGAGGATTCGTTGGAGAGGGAGAGAGAGAGACGGAGAGGGAACTCGCGAATCTAACCCGTCGGACTTGAGGAGAGAGGGTGTGGGTGATTTGGCAAGGCTGGGAAGTGTCACGGCCTCATGGAGGATGAGAGAACGAAGGAGAAGGGTTGAGTGATAGCTAGCCACCGAGAAAACGAGCGAGAGACACCCCACACGAGCGCTGTAGAGACGGAGAGAAAGGAGAGGAGATACGCCTCTGGGAAACCGGACGAAAGGATGCCAGGTTACCGCTCGACGTCTGGAGCGGACAGATTCCATTCCAGATTGCAGATCTGCCACCCGCACCCATTCCTAGCTGCAACCCCAGGAACCTGACCGCCGCGTTGCGCTCTCCGCCTGCTCGCCGCTTGACGGCGGAAAAGTTTCGCAAGCCTTCGTTCCACCGTCCCTTTCCGCCATCCTTTCCGTTTCGTTCAACCGTGCACGAAATGATTTCACGTTGCACCTTTACCTCCAGGTGAAGCGAGCCACCGGCTTTCTCGATTTGCTAGACAACTCGTTTCGTTTTGTATTTAAGGCGTTTCATTTGAGTGGAAAAAAGTGGTTGACCGTTTTCTTCTCATTGGCTTAAATTATATATAAACATCACAAGAATGATGTGCAAAAAACGGGGTGTAAAAACAGCCTAGAATGTGACAATAGCAATTCAGAGTCGTCTAGTCCATTCGTTGTACAAAAAATATACAACGACCTGACAACTGAAGACCTACTATCAAAATGCCTCCGTGGCTACACCCAGAATTCAAATGAGAGCTCCAATTCCGTCGTGTGGGCGATAGCTTCTAAATCCGTTTCGAAACTTTAAAAGCGTTGGTCTCGAAATCACGTTTTTGGAATCCGGAATATCTACGCATAAATCAGGCAGGTTTCATCCGATTGACTTGAAAATTTAACTCTACTTTCCTAGATAGATTCTCGAAAGATATACATACGATTTTGACCATTCATCAACAATTCTTGTTTTCTCAAACGAATTAAGGACTATTGCTTTAGCAAAACAAATGTGTTCCAAATTATGCCATTTATTAAGAAACCATATTTTTTTAAATAATCCTGTTCACTTTTCTAGCAGAACTAATGTAAATGATGAAATGTTTTCTTTTTGTTCTGGATGCGAATTCATAAAAGTTTTCCACAGAGCGCCTAATAGTCTAGTCGGGATGTACATTTAAAATTGCAATATTTAAATACCAGTACGATCGTTTTCTGATCGTTAGGGGGAGTCATTGATAGTCTAAATACAGATTTTCAACCAGATTCTGCAAGAGCTTCGGTCGCCATCTTGAATTGAAGGGAAGTTTGTTTTGGTCAAACAATTCGCCCATTTTCAACTGTCGACTAAAAATGGCCATAACTAAACTTGTAAGAAATTTGATTCTTCACAACTTTTGTTATAACAATTTTTTGGCTACGATCGACATTTTCCTACTTTAATCTGAAAGGAGTAAAATTAAATTATTGCATTATTTCCTTTATCTTCCACTTTATTGCATGAACAGAAAATGAACAGCATTGTAGGGAAAAAATTCTCTATAACTCTAGTCGATTCCTTTCTTTTTCCTAGGATCAATGTTTTAGGTCCTACGGTTATAGATGTGCAGTTGTCTAGTACTTCGGGAAATCATTATTTTACACCCCTTTTTTCGTTTACCGTAGGCATAGGTACGAAAATACCTACCCTAGGAAAACAAGGTTACGACCAAAGTCGTAGAAAATGTTGCGCCCTACACGTTATGTTCGTGTATGTTTATGCACTAAGGTTGAAAATGAACGAAATAATGCCATAATGTAATTTCACTCCCTTTTTTAGGTTTAAGTCGGAAAATATCGATCGTAGATAAAAACACCGTTATGCCTTAAGTTGTAGGAAATTGAATTTTCTACAAGTTCGGTTGTGGCCATTTTTAGTGCAAAGTTGAAAGGGGCGAATTATTTGACAAAAACAAATTCCCCTAAATTCAAGAATACGGCCGAAGCTCCTGCAGAATCCGGTCGAAAATCTGGATTTAGACTACTCAAAGGGGGTATTGCCCCCCCCCCCCAAAGATTAAAAACAGAAAATACTGGTATTCAATAATAACGATTTTAGGTGATTTTCTTGTATATCCCGACTGGGCCTTAAAAGAATGTTTCTAGTATAGCAACGACTGTCACAATTTTCGATTTTCTTTCTTTTGTATACATACATACATGTGAAACAAACCCTTCGGTTCTCATTTTTATTGTTTTTTAGTATTTAAAACAAATCTCAAAACGTTCTCATTTCTCGATGAGGCACATAGATATAATCCCTTAAAACCGAAAAATATTTTTCCAGTCGAAGTGTCATTTGAATAAGCAAAATGGAATGAAAATATGCTCATCCGAAAGTCTGCGTCTTTTACTTCATTGATCAATCCGTTCGAATGCGGTAGGAGCATAGACCAACATTTTCATAGTGTAAAAGCATAAGCAGAGGTGATAAAAAAGAATCTGACTGGTGTCGGAGGTGAGGCTTTTTCACTTTTACGAGTGTGAGACGCCGACACGGGGGGGGGGGGGGTGAAAAAGTCGTCCGAAATTACCGAGGACTTCTAGGATGAAGCATCATCGAATGGTCGTACGAGAGAATCTATACTCGCTCGCAGCGATAGGAAATATGGGCTTTCCCCTTCTTAAATGCAGCACACACGTGAATATTTTTCTTTTCAAGTTCGGCAAAACGTTCCCGAGTGGATAGAAAATCGTTACGTACTTGTACGTACTCGGAGCAAGCGAGACATTCGTCCTGCATAACTTTTTCGTGTCAACACTTTTATGACTCGTATGTTATGCGAGACGAAAAAAAAGGGAGAGCAAATACGTGAGGGAGGTTGCTCGGATATTTACTCATGAGGGTTTTCAACCCCTCAGGAGGGGAAGTCACTTTTCTTTCTCTCGCCTATCGAAACGTCATCAATCTCACATCGTACAAATTTTGGTGGACCGACTAAAGCGCCGAAATTTATGAGCTTTGTCGAATTAAAAAAGAAAAGACTTTTCACTCTTTCAACGAACGGAAATTATGTAAATACATGTGGGTAAAGACGAAGGTTTACGAGCCTCAGTACTCCGTGAAAACCGCGTGCGGTAAAGCCTTTCATTCTATGCCGCGTGATCCTACCACCGTGACTTTGTACTCGAGCACGTTTTCAATAAACCTGTGAATAATATTTCTTTTTATTTGTCGGCGTTCCTCATAAACTGACGCATGCAAGAGGGCTGTGTCGTTGTATGTTCCGAGATTGGAAATTCGGGTTCCCATTTTGCGAAGTAAGGCGAATGCGTGGTTCCGACAAGAATGTGATTAGATCATAGCAAAAGCATTTTGATGTATAGAGCGGGGAAAACTCACGCTGCCTTGCTCTAAGAACAAGTTTAGATTTCCCTGTCCATTCGGAGTGCGGTGAACCGGCGCACTGTGGGACCAGGCCGAGATGCATTTTGCGACCGGACCGGAGAACGAATCTCCGGAGAAAACGCCGGAAATCCTCCCTCCGGTAACCTCGCAATAGCAGGATGATCCCCGACGAGTCTGGACTGAGAATTTTATACTGCGAAGCGAGATTGATTATATGGCATTCCGCGTAAACGTCGAACCAAGCCCGGTATAAAAACGGGAAATTATTACTGAAATTGACGTGAGTTTGTTTGGGTTTGTTTGGGTTTATTGCCAAAAAAACGTCAATCGGAAAGCCGTCATCCAGAAAACCGTCATGCAGACAAACGTCATTCAGAAAAACGTTACCGAGAAGACTTCATCCAGAAAACATTAGCCAGAGAAACGTGATCCAGAAAAACATTCTCCAAAAAAACTTTATTCAGAAGAACGTCATCCAGGAAACATCATCCAGACAAACGTCATTCAGCAAAACGGCATTCAGAAAAACGTTGTCCAGAAGAACGTCATCAAGAAGGACATCATCCAGATAAGAGGGATTCTCCGTCAATTCAGCCACTTTTTTTGATCATCTCATATCTGCCCCATAATTGGTTATATGAAAGTACGACTAAAAGGCATTCTATGTGCATTTTTCAGATGTTTTAATTCAACATTTTAGAAAATGCCGTTTTTCTTCCAAATGAATATATCTCGGAAACTAGAAGTAACTGAAAAAATGTATGTACATAAAGTTATAGTTTTGTGTTAGATTTCGAGCGGAATATTTGAAATAATTTTTACGTTCCGGTAACGATGATTTTTTACCAAAAAAGGGGGAAATTATTTTTTTATTCAAAAAGAGCCGTTTTTTCGGCTGAAAAAATTACAGTATTCCAGTATGTCTGACGCCATCGCAAAAAAATCGCCAGAGTGGTACAGAGCGAGGTTTCGGTACAAAAAAATTAATTTTTGTGGTTTCATTTTTTTACCCTAGAACCTCGATCCGTGCCACTCTGGCGATTTTTTTGCAATATCGTCAGAGATACCGGAAGAATCTGTAATTTTTAGGCTACAGAAATGGACGTTTTTTTTAATAAGAAAATAATTTCCCCCTTCTTTGGTAAATAATCAGCGTTACCGGAACGTAAAAATTATTTCAATTTGTCCACTCGAAAGCTAACACAAAACTACAACTTTTATGTACAGACGTTTTTTTTCAGTTACTTCTAGTTTCCGAGATATATTCATTTGGAAAAAAACGGCTTTTTCTAAAATGTTGAATTAAAAAATCTGAAAAAATTCACATAGGATGCCTTTTTAGTAGTACTTCGATATAACCAATTATGGGGCAGATCTGAGATGGTCGAAAAAAAGTGGTTGAATTGACGGAGAATCCCTCATAAACGTCATCCAGCAGAACATCATGCAGGCAAACGTCATCAAGAGAAACGTCATTCAGCAAAACATCATTCAGAAGACCGTTATTCAGAAGAACGTCATCCAAAAGAACGTCATCCAGAAGAACGTCATCCAGAAAAAATCATCCAGACAAACGTCATCCGGAAAAACATCACCCAGAAAAAAATGTTTATGCCTCGACGTGTGATAGTTTGAATCCCAAATTGTAAAAGGAATGCTTGTTTAATCTTCAAAGATGATCCCCAACATAACGTTTTCCGCATATCCTGAATTTGAAAAAAATACGCCGCAGATTTCCTCTATGCCTCATTTACTTTCACCCCCTCATTTCGACTCGGGCAACTTTGCCGTGCAAGCTTCAATACCAGGATGAGTCCGGTGTCAATTTCTAGGTTCATTGGATCGCCGTTATTTTTCTTCCAACCCCCAACCAATTCGCTCGATTACCGACGAAAAAAGTGGAGCGGCCGGTGACTCGGGTGCAATGTAGGTATCCCATCAATTGTACAAAGCCCCGCAGAATGCGAAAAACGCGCTCGAATCGCGCGCTTTCACAGAAGCGTCCCCGAAGCCAACACTCCGGCTTGACCCTCTCGACGGATTAGTCGACACGAGGGTTGTGCCTCCGTTAGAAGCGAGAGGAAGAAAAAGAGAGACGGCCAGAAAGAGTCTCATCGGGGCGGATCACATACTTGGGTCGAGGAAGTCACCCCCGCGGCGCACCGAAACGATTGACACGTGCTAAGACGCGGGGGTGAGAAATTGCTACGAGGTCCTCACATGCTTGTACATGGCGATCGTATTTATATGACATTTATGTACATATACAAGGTAGCCCGAAAAGTGACGGCGAAAAAGAAAACCTAGATGCTTCGTATCAATACCCATCCAAATCACCCCCATGTATGTTCCACGATCTCTTTTAGTTTCCAAGAAAAAAAAAACATTATTCATTTTTCTCCTTGTGTATGTACCTTTCTGGGGATTTTTTTACTTATGCTATCGTTACGAAGTGCAGTGTTGAGTAATAAATAAATGATCAAATGAACACTAACGTAAGTACCTGAGATTTTCATCCAAAGTTAAACAAGTGGGCTTAACCTTTTAAAAACGGGAAAATTTCCATTAAAATCGACTTTTCCTTTACATGAAAGATATCAATAAAATCGATGAATTTCTCAATTGGAGTCCCAAGCCTAACTGCTGATCGATACATCGACCAGCCTCGACCGCAAAGAAGAGTCCAATTCCAAAAATTTATTTTAAAAAGTGTGAAAGCGGATTGCTATGTTATTTGATGGGCTGAATACGGGAAAAATAATTAAAAAAATCCTGGTGGCATCCTTGACCTTGAAAATCGCCATTCCAAGGTCAACTTTTTTTCTTTGCGAGTTTAGCCTCCAAATTTAAATACTCACATTATAGATGCACTGAGTACAACAAAAAGTGCATATATGTTGTAAATGTCATCCTGAAGAATATTTCAAGAGCGCCAGTTATTATTCGTATTCAGCGTATCAACAAAGGTAAGTACGCCAACTTTTAGGACGCAAACAATGACCTTGAAATAGCAATTTTCAAGGTAAAAAACATCCAGATATTTTCACAATATTTTGGCTATGTTCAATGTATGAAATTTTCCAAGAAAAACATTAAATATTATGTGCCCCCCTGGCTGGTCGATATATCGACCACTCCCGCCCTTAACAGGTTAAAGGGTTATACCGCGCGCGTGGCCGGAAAGAACAGGAATGCGCGTCAATTTTTCCGGAAAAACGTGTGCTGGTTTACAACATTTTCTCTACATTAAAGATCGTGGTTTTAAGTACCTTTTAAAATGTCAGTATTGGAAAATATTTGTAAATGTAGTCGATACAATGGTAAGTGCAATGCATTATTTGAAAAACGTCCTTCACAGTGACCACGGCTGCTCGGAAACAAATCATCCGAAATAAAAAAAAAAAAAAACGCATTTAGTTTTTGCATGAAATTATCTAGTGTTTGACCAAAGGACATAATAAAATATTGATTTTTGAAAAAATGCCCACCGTTCAAAGTGAGAGTATTTTCGGTCTAAAAACACTCTATTTTCGTTGACAAAAAAACTTTGCATAAAAAAATCCTTCGTTCATGCACTGCTTTTTGAAACGTGAAAGAATCTCATTGAATTTGAAGTTGATCGGTTCTGTTATTTCAAAAATATCCTGGTCACCGATTTTTTAAAAGTAATTTTGAGAAAAACGCATCTAAAGTTCGCCAGTTTGCGTAACCTACCTATGAACGATCATAACTTCCTCAATGTTGAACGGATCGACAAGAAATTTTCAGACAATATTTTTGAAAAGTTATCCTTCGACAATCCGCCGAAAACCAAAAACCGATATTTTCAGAACTTTCGACTACGTGTGAGCCTTTAATCCTTACTTGTCACCCTTCTTTAGAATCAAGGGCTTGCCACACTGGTGTTGATTCACACCCCGTCGACAAAAATGGTTAAAAAAAACTATTGAATATTTTTACTTGGAAATTGTCAGACCATCGAAGGAGTTCACTTTAAAAGACCATGTAGGTCATTCAGCCGATAATCAAAATGAATCCCTACTTGGAACCCTTTTGTAGATACACATCAATACATTTTCGCATAAGAATAAATGTAGGTGGGGCATTTCATACCCCACAGGCGCAAGTAAGGGTTAAAAGGATAACTCAATAAAGTTCAAATGATAAAAAAGCCATACTAGTCCAATTGATTTTGAAGAAACTTCCGAAAAGAACGTAAATGCACAAAAGAAAAAGAAATTAAAAACATGCTACAGGAAAACTCGAAAAACTAAATGTCTTCTTCTCTAGACGTTCCTTCTAAAAGTCACTTTTCGGGACACCCTGTATATCTACTTAAAATAAATATGTATATATATATTAGCCTGAGACTGGCAGCTATATTTGGGGATAATATTGACCGAGGACTTGTCATACGTACACCTACCACTCCACTCCTAGCCTACAAACGATCACATATCCAACAACACAGATGTGTACATGGAACGACTAAATTTTCCTACTTCCCGTCTTGTACACAACCGTACTGGTAAATAAACGCGTAGATATACGTAATAACATTAATAACGATAATTCGTAGCTTTCGGCTGATGGTACGAATACTTTCATCGCCCCAATTCTTTATCCACCCCAAATGCCCGTGTGCAAATGAAACGGTACAAAGGAGTTTCCATGAAGGGCATACACGAAGCGAGGAATATGCGATAGCTAATCTTCCGTCCGGAGAAACAAATATATTTTTGTCAGGAGTTTTTGCCCGTTATGCGGAAGCAGAGCGATTGCGCGTGGTCCGTTGATTAATCAAAGGAGATCCGCCGATCTTTGCTTCGAAAAGGGTCAAAGAGAGAGAGAGAGAGATAGAGAGAGAGAGAGAGAGAGAGAGAGAGAGAGAGAGAGAGAGAGACAGAGAGAGAGAGGGTTTGGTAACCGCGTAGCTCTATGCTTTCATGGCGAGGCGTTATTAGCTGCACTTTGGCCTCTCTGACCTCCGGTCAGTTGAGAAACGTTTGTGTTGTTGTTGTTCTTGTTGGGCAAACTACGGCAAAATTACTGGGCTGCCAACCATCCACGGTTTCTCGAAAAGCCCTCACGTTTTCCTACCCTATACCTACCTTGCCTTTATACGTCCCAGTATCAAGCGTGTGTACGCAGCTCAGGGTACGAAGGCAAAGGTACGGTGAAGTCATAGAGTGCGTTTATACATAGCGCCAAGGGGCAACGGGTGCAATTACACCCCCCCCCCCATCCCACCCCACCCACAGCGCTATTCGCGTTCGTGCGTTACGATATTTGTAGGAGCAGCGATGAAGTTTAGCCCTTTCTCTCGTCGTCCTATGAAGCCTCATTCTCCCTCGCCCTTCAATACTTTATCCCTTTCTACTCTAACGGTCAAGACTCGGTCTACGAACCGATCAGACCGCAAAGTGATCGTGAACTGTTCAAAGCTACGAGGGCCTCGGCTGCTGCTGTCTCCAAAGGTCGAAGGCTTTTGAGGTATCGGAGCCTGCTCGCGGTCCCTGCAGCAATCGCCCGACGGTAAATCCCCAAACGTTTGACCAATCAGGATGTCAAGGAAACCAATGAACACGAAATTGTCAATCATTCCTTGAAGACGCGCAGGCAGAGACCGAACGTGTAAGCGTTTGGAAAGATCAACACTGACCCTGGATCAACGTCATACCACGATGGCTTATTGTAATTTTGTATTAAGATTTGGTAGCTTCAGTGACGAATGTTTGGGTTTACTTGCGTTGGACTGTCGAAGAAACCAATGGGCACGCAATCTTCCAACATTCCATGGAGACATGAGCAACCGTGCATGGTAATGTTTGAAAGCACCCAAACAAACTCTGTTCCTTGATGAACAATGCACCATCGATTATTTACTTGTAATCTGTATTGCTCGCAACTTTTATTTTATCATGGAGAAGTGTGAAACATTGGTTCCAGTTGTCTTGAAAGAACATGTCATCAATATCGTACCATCGTAACATCGTTAGTGACGAGTGTTTGGGTTTACTTGCGTTGGACTGCAAAAGAAACCATACGCCCGCAATTGTTCAGCATTCCATGAAGACATGGGCCACCGTGCATGGTAGCGTTTGAAAGAATCAACATCAACAGCGTTCCTTGACGAATATCGCACCAGTAATGATTCATTTGTAGCCAATACTCGTCCAAACTTTGATTTTACCATAGAAAAGTATGACGGGTTGTTTTCAATTGTACTCAAAAAACATGTCAACGACATCGTAGCTGCGATTGCTTATTTTAATTTCAGATTGAGACTCAGTAGCGTTAGTGACGAGTGTTTGGGTTTATTTGTGTCAGGTAGTAGAAGAAATAACAAGCACGCTTATTATTCCTTTTAGTTGTATGGCACGTTCAATATGCCACAAACACATGCGCGACCATGCATGATAGCGATGGAAGGTATCAACTCCGTTCCTTGATGAATATCGCACCATCGATTATTTAATTGTGGCCAATACTGGCCAAAACATTTATTTTATCCTGAAAAAGTATAAAGTATCGATCCCAACTGTTCTCAAACAACATGCCATCAGACGATCGACGACGGGATATTTAAAAATGAAAAGGGACCATAGGGTGGAAAATAAATCGCGATCATATTGGCGATCTTCGACACAAATAATTGCGTCGCTTGGCTAACGATCGAGACAGAAGCCTGGTGCATCATACGACGCGAGGGGGCTAGGAGCAGGCGATCAGAACTTTGCTACTAATTGCGATCATTCCCGATTAACGAGTCGGGGGGGGGGGGGGATTTTGTGCGAAAGGACAAGACGGATTTGCGCGAAAGTACAAGACAAGAGGGGGTTGGAAGGGGATTAAAAAATCGTCCCGATATAAAATGGGCGAGGCGAAGAGTATGGACGGTAGAAGAATGCACGATGCGAAATTGTAGGACGAGAAATACGCGCGTACTACGACGTAGTCAAAGCTGTAGAGAAATCGAGACGAGGGATGAGAGGGCGTTGGGAGATGAGCGAGCCAGTTTGGCGTAAGGGGCAGCAAAAAAGGTAGAGCGTCGACAGAGGATCGAGAGCGAGAGAGAATCCAAGTAATTAACAACTTTTTGAATCCGAGGATAATCTCCGGACGGATTCCCTTCGTTTGGCTGAAAGAGTTCGCACTCTATCTCGCTCTTTTTTCCAGACCCTTCCCACACTTCCGCGAAGCTCCGAGCCGTGACCATTTGGCCGTTGTCGGAGTCATCGTCGTCGCAGCTCGCGCGCGTACCCACGCTGTTTATAATTAAACATTCTCCTTTTTTTCCCTCAACTTTTGTATCCTTCGCCTTCCTTACCAAGAGCTCCTTATTTCCCGTGGCCCTTAGTCCCGTAGTGATTCTAATTGTCCTGACGAGAAGAATCCACGACACTTATCCGAATCGTCTTTCTCCCCCTTCGCTGTCCGGGATTAAGAGATCCCCGCTCTCATCACGAAATGTGATGAGAACAATTTTTTTTTTTTTGACACGAAAAGGGATTATGGATCAGCGGGTAGGGGGGAGGGGGAGGATCCGAATAAATATATTCGAAGTAGAGAGATGTATGTGTGCCCTGTATGTACGTGTCATTATTTGGACGAGCCGAATCTACGTGTGCGCTTATTTTCCGATCGTTAATGATAATGTCCCGATGAAAAGAGGATGAGCTTTCGGGACGAAGGACACCACAAGTCCTGCATGCCAGAGACGAGTCACGTCCCGAAAGGATGTTGAGCCAGGGGAGCTTTTGGGAAAAGGGCCTTCTCTTTCTCTCTCTTTCTCTCTCGCTTGCTCTCGTTTTCGACAGTTCGCGAAAGCGTTTATCCTCCTTTCGACCCAACAGTGTTTTCCCTTGGTGAGAAACTTTTAATACCTCGAACTACCAAAACCCCCGTTTTCAAGCTCGTATACCACTACCTCTTGCGATATATAATGCTGTCCCTGAGAGCAGAGATTTTACCCAGACGATGACGACAACGGCGACGTGTAGCCCTGTTTACAGGCTGCCAACGTTCTCGACGACAGAGCTCTTTCTCTCTCTCTCTCTCTCTCTCTCTCTCTCTCTCTCTCTCTCTCTCTCACACACACACACACACACACACACGCGCGCGCGCGCGCGCACACACTCTGTGTATGTCTGCCTCGCTCTTGCTTCTCTTCACTAGTATATATGTGTGTGCACAGCCCCCGTGTCTTTCGACACTGTTACACTACAACGATCTCCCTTCAACCCTTCTCACTTCTCCTTCGCTCAAGCCGAGTAGTTGCAACTTTGAATACGTAATAGGTCGTGTAGCCGATTAGACGCTCGACCGATGTTTCTCCTCCGCTTTCAACGTCACTAATAGTATTTGAGAAATATTGCTGCTTACCTAATATGAGAGTTGACAATTTTTTAAATTTTATTTACTCCAAACAGCGTAATTTCAACGAATCAATTATTCTTTTCAACGCTATTTGCGGAGCTATTTTTGATTGATGTTTTTATATATAATATTAAGATGATACTTGTTCGTCGATTTAAACAAAGACAACGTTTCTTCGTATGGACTTCCGGGGCTGTAGGACCTTATCCCTTTTGCACTTTCGCCCCGCACTCGTCGCTCTACTATTTCGAGTTTCTGAGAGATAACCCAGAGGGGACGCTACGCTGTCTCGTGAAAAGTTGCAACGTTCCATGCCGCGGGCGCACATTGTAGGTCCGTACCTTATCGATATTAGGAAATTATAGACTCTCTCCCCACATTCGTTTTTGTTTCAGGCTAAGCTAAGCCGGTAGGTTGAAAATACGATACTGACATGAGACGATAGCTATGATTTTTGGAAAATTTGCCGCTCCGTTTAAGCAACGTTGGCGTGAAAACAGATTAACCGTTTTTCCCAAGTCTTTGACCTGCGAGGACAAACTTTTCCAGAATCGCCCCGCACTTTGTTTCATCTCAATCCGGCAAGTGGAACCTGATAAAATGCGATTTTCTTGTTAAAGGGACACCACCCGACGACACCCTTAAGCATCCATACGGAATTTCGTAATGTATGTATAACAAAATAAATACTCAACGTTAAACAGTTTTATTAGCTCCAATCATTATCTGAATAATCTATTCGTGTTCTTTTGTAGTGATCTTATCATCCATATAAAGCTATATAGGGAACCGAAACTGCTGGATGGGTGGTCGGTATTCGGCTTGATGACTCGTATCCTTACCTATCTGGATCACCCCCATTTATGTTCTACGGCCTTTGTTAGTTTTCCAAAAAAGCATTATTTATTTTTCTGTTCGTGGGTGCACTTTCCTCGCGATTTTGTTCACTTGTGTTGTCGTTGTAAAGTGCACTGTTAAGCAATGAACAAATGACCAACTGAACGCTAACGCAAATGCCTTAGATTTGTATCGAAAGTTAAACAAATAGGTTGAACGGGTTACATCTAGCTCGTGGCCGGGAAAAGAGAAATTTTTGTCAATCCTTTCTGCCTCAATGTGTGGAGGTTTTTAATTTTCTGTTACATTAGAGAGTACGGTTTTAAGTATCTGTTACAATGTTTGTATCGAAAAATATTTATAAATGTCGAGATACAATGGTTTGTGCAGACCCCTGTTTAAAAAACGTCCTTCGCGGTGACCACTGCTGCTTGGAAACAAATCACCCGAAATAAAGAAAATCAAAGGCATCTGGTTTTTCCATGGAATTATCTAGTTCTTAGATGTCTTGGAATTGGATGAACTGGAATTACCAAGTGCTTGAATAATGTAATAGAATGATTTAAAAAACAATGGCCACAGTCCAAAGAGAACATATCGATTTTCGGTGAAAAAACTCTATGTTTTCCTATACAAAAGAACTGTGCATCGAAAAAAATGCCTTCGTTCAAGCACTGCTTTGGAATGTGTAAAAGAAGCTTGTAAATTTGAAATTGATCAGTGCAGTGACTTTGTGAGATTTTGTGGTCGCCGATTTTGAAAAAGTCATTTTGCGAAAAAACGCGTTTAAAGATCGCCGATTCGCGGAACCTACCTATAAACGCCCATATTCCCTCAATTTTAAGCGGATCGACATGGAATTTTCATAGAATATTTTTATATGTTTAATTTTGAGAATCCTCGAAAACCAAAAATCGATATCTTCAAAAATGTCAACTAGGAGTCCCAAAAATGTCAACTAGGAGTCAACTAGGAGTCCCCTTGATAATAACCTTCCCTTGATGATAACCTCAGTACGCAAGTCTCAATACGCCACGAGCCTAAAAGTGTATTCCCGATGTACGTATGAACCAAATTTCCGGCCATCCCGGAAGTAATGTATAATATCGAGAAAGCATATTCAATCGGTATGGCAGCGATGTCAATGCGGATCCCGTTACGCAGCATCGCGCTCTCTCATCTCTTACTGTAAATTGCAACACCCCTTACGCTTGCAAACTTCTTCGAACAAAACCGTCACTTTAACACGATGCTCAGCAAAAATTAAGAAGAAAGTCGCCGAGATGTCCTGACGAATTCGTGCCTGGAAAATACAGGAGTGTAGGAGAGCATCAAAACGAGTAACTCGCGAGCCCTGTGGAAATGAATAGTGCAGGGTATCCTCGGCGCCGTTCGGATCGTTCTACATTTTCTCTCATCATTGCATTCACGCTTCGAAGTAAAACATAACCAGCGTGAACCCAAAGCCGAGAATGTAACAGTGAAACAAAGCATAATGCTCTCCTTCTCTTTCTCTCTCTCTCTCTCTCTCTCTCTCTCTCTCTCTCTCTGTCTCTCTCTCTCTCGGTCTTCTTCGGGCCACGCATTCGTGATACGATTCACAAGCGATGACGAATGGTACTTCCATTGTCGCCAGCCCTGTTAATTAGATATCTAGTCTCGCTGCGCAAATTCACCTTACAATCCACGCTACAACACCCCCGTCCTCGTTCTCCCACCTCTCTCTCTCTCTCTCTCTCTCTCTCTCTTCTCATCATGAGTTTTCTCATATTGTCGGTCTCCCGAAGCCCAGAACAATATAAATGTGTGTAGCGAGCTGGATGCGACAATTCTCGTTCCTCAGGAACAACGACGAGTGGCGACAAGACTCCTAGTGCCAAGGTGAATGGCCACATTTGCGCGGTTCGCGATATTACGGGGAGAACGTGACGTAAATCCGCCAAAGACGGGAAACACGTTGGAAAAGAGCGCGAAGAGACAGGGCACGAGGTTCAGGGACTGTAAGGCAACATCGAAGAGAATTAAAAACATTGACGATCCATGAAAACCAGACGACAAGGTCCAAAACAAAAAACGTTCATTCTGAGAATTCGTGAAGTTTGGAGAAGCAAAGAACAAGCCACGAGAATGGTAAACTTTTTGAAAAGAATTTTCCTGCTGAACCCAAAGTAGTGCCAATACTGTTGGGACAAAAGTGAACAACGAGGAAAGCGCAGCAGGCGAAAAAAATTGTAATACTAATAACGCAGCTCTGGCTCTGGTTTATCATGGAAAAAATGAAAAAAAAATGAACGAATGAAATTGCCTCGTTCGTACGCGAGTCTTTCAATACGAAACACCCCCACAGCGCACACGGCAACGAACAGAAAGTTTTTTTTGCCAGTGACCGCGAGTTTCCGGAGCTAATTAATTTTCTCGGTACGTTACGTCTCTCATCATTGTACAAAATGTTTAACAAAAAAACATAATTATCGGATAGAGCGGCCTCGCCGACCGGGAGATTTTTTCTTTCGCACGGCTGATTATATTATTTGTAATTATGGATAGTCTATTGTTTCCTATACGTACCGCGATAACAATCTCGAACCGGGAAATGCATCGAAACTTTTCTTTCTTTTCACAAGGTTTTGCGGCAAACGCGGGTTGACTAACCGGGATGCATAGGGGCGGCTTCGTTAGAGAGACAAAATCTCGGTGCGTCGTACACGATTCAGAAGATACTTCGGTTCACCTGTGCTGGGGCGAAGTACAAACTAAAGAGAATTTCTCACCTGTCAACGCACTCGTTCAGGATTGAACGGCGTGGTGCGAATCCGTGAAAAGGGGACGCGGAAGGGAGTAGAAAATTGCGAAGCGAATATACCTGCCTATACATATATACAGGGTATTCCAGAACTGAATGCGTTCCCTGAAAAGGGAGGTCGGGAGTGAAATTCTGAGTCGATTGATATAAGCATGTGTTGGTCTCACAAGGAACATCCCTCAGGTGACACCCTTCGATTTTGTTGAAATTTGGATATGTTATAAAGCACCGAAAAGTATGCGATACGTATTTTTTTTTATCGGCGGAAAAACGGTTTTAAGGGGTGAAACGCGCCCCCGAAAATAGGGGTGTTTTTAGTTTTTCGTCGATAATGGTATCGTTCTCATCTCCAATGTATAGTACATGAACAAATAAACATTGTTGCAATTTGAATTTTTTTTATATCTCATACCGTTAAAACGTTATCGACGAAAAACGAAAAAACACCCCCATTTTCGAGGGTGCGTTTCACCCCTCAAAACCGTTTTTCCGCCGATAAAAAAAAATACGTGTCTCAAAATTTTTGATGCTCTATCACATATATGAGTTTCAACAAAATCGGAGGCGGAAACCTGAGGGATGTTCCTTGTCAGATCAACCCCGGAATTATTATCTATTTTTGAAGGCAGGCGCACCTGATTGGCCCGCCTTTAAAAATTAATAATAATTCAGGGGTTGATCGGAGATCCACACATGCTTATAGCAATCGACTCAGGATTTCACCCCCAATCCCCCCCCCCCCCCCCCCGCCATTTCAGGGAACGCATTCAGTTCTGGGACACCCTGTATATATATATATGGAAGAAGGGCATTTTGAACCCTTATATCCATATAATATTGTATTGGTCATCAACAATGCTGCTTAGCAGCTTACACCTAGTTAAAAAATTTTAGCATATCAATTTTCGGTTTTTCGACGGATTCTGAAGAAATAACATTTCAAAAATATTCCTGGCTATTCAAGTCGACCTGTTCAAAACTGAGGGAGTTATGGGCGTTTATAGGTAGGTTCCGCAAACTCGCGAGCCGTGAACCGGCGAACTGTAAACGGGTTTTTCTCAAGATAACTTTTTTACAATCGGTGGGCAGGATATCTCAAAATTCACTTGACCGAACAACTTTAAATTTGACAAGCTCCTTTGCCATATCAAAAAGCGGTGTTCGAAGGAAGGGATTTTATTTCCGATGCATAGTTTTTTTCAACGAAAACAGAGCGATGTTTTCAGCGAAAATCGATACTGTTAGAATAGACTACAGCCATTTTTTCTTTAAATTAATACTTTATCGAATTCTTCGTCCAAAGATTGGATAATTTCATGCAAAAATTAATTTAACTGCGTTTAATTTTTTTATTTCGGATGATTGGTTTCCGAACAGCAGTGGTCTCTGCAAAGGACGTTTTTCAAACAATGGTCTGCAAAAACCGTTGTATATACTACGTTTTGAAATATTTTTGACTACAAAAATTGTTAAAAATACTTTAAGGCATATCCTTTAGTGTAATAAACAATTGAAAACATGTATACATTTCCCGAGAAAACAATCGCGAAATTCCTGCTTGTTCCGGCCACGAGCTAGGTCAAACCCGGTAATTGGAAGTGCCACCGGGGCCGACCCCCGGCCGCCCACCCACCAGTGTCGATTGATTTCTTTTAACTATTTTTTAGAATATTTCGGGGTCAGGACGATCTTCGAAGTGATCCTGAATGAATATTCATATAAATAAGCTTACATTTATCAGAAAGTGACTCTGAAATACGACTCTGCCATTTTATCTGATTTTCACCTTGAAGATCACTAAAAAATCAATCATTTTGAGACATTTTGACGTATATGAGTCGTTACTACCTTCATTGTGATTTTCGTGAAATTTAGGGAAAAACGTTTTTTATTTAATACAAAATTATTATAGCATAACGTTGCCAAACTACGATTAACGTTTAGTATGGCCCCTTTAGCCTTTATCACTGCTTGTAGTCGTCGAGGCATACTCTCGACAAGATTTTGAAGGTGGTGATCGTCTATTCCCTCTAACAGGTTTTCTTCAGCGCCACAAAATAATTCTCTTTGTTGGTCACATTTGTTTTGTCGATATGTCCGCCCGAAATTGACCATAAATTCTCTATAGGATTCAGATCCGGTGATTGTGGAGGCCATTTAAGAATATTTATCTTGTTGGTCTTTATAAATTGTTGTGCTTTTTTCGCTGTATGCTTGGGATCGTTGTCTTGTTGGAAAGTAAAATCCTCTTCTAACAGAACTCGGAGCAAGAACGATTTCAAATTTTCATTCAGCATGTCAACGTACTTATCCGCACTCAGTGTGCCATTGATTCTGACTACTTCGTCGACTCCAGACCAAGCAAAGGAGCCCCAAACCATAATATTGCCACCTCCGTGTTTCACGGTATGCTGGACGTGATTTTCGTAGTGTTCTTCCCCGCTTTTGCGCCACACTCTTAGTCTTCTTTTTCGGTTAAATAATTCGAATTTGGTTTCGTCAGACCATAGGACTTTTTTCCAAAATGCAATGGGCTTGTCCAAAAATGTTTTTGCGAATTGTAAACGTTTCTTTTTATTGCGCTTGCTAATGAAAAGCCGTTTAGTAGCAAATCGGCTAAGCAAATCAGCTTCACGGAGTCTACGCCGAATCGTTCTGTGCGACACATTCAGTTGAAGTTTTTTTTTTATGGATCGTGCCGTTGAAGTTGGATTGTTCTTGCATTCCCGTACGATGCGAGAATCGTCACGTTGCGTTGTCGCCCGTTTCCTCCCTCTTTCGTCTCTGTCCAGAACAGAACCAGTCATGCGAAATTTTTGCCATAGCTTTTGCACTTGAGTCTTGCTCACACTGAACTTATCAGCTACTTTCCGCTGTGAAAAACCTTTTTTAATATCGCGTATAATTAATCTCCGGATTTGAGAGCAAACTTATTTTCCAACCATCTCGGCTCGCGAATTTTTACGACTGTACACTCAGCCGGTACACAAAGTAAACAAAACACTACAAGGCCATACAAGAAGCCAATCGTAAGATAGCAAAATTCCACATACAAAAGGGATAGGCTATCCGAAACATCAACACAATAGGACAAATTTGTCCTATGCTTGAAGTAACAGTTTACGAAAAATATTACGGAATACTGGACACAAAGGAAAAAACGTAGAAATTTGCTTCAGACATTAAAAAACGGTCTCTAGAGCGTTACGTTATGAAAAAAAACATCGATAGTTTAAATAATTCTTTACAATATTTTATATCTAAACTAGAAAGGTGAGGTGGTTTCTTTTTTTCGCCGGTCACTGTAGTTAGGGTTTACCTAATGGTGAGTATGGGGACAATGGGCGACTGTGAATATCTTCAAAATCACTCTCTCCATATATATAAAGGGGTCTCAAAATGGCCTGACATTTTAATTGCGCGCCATGTTTTTTTAGACGAACATAGAGTACTAAGTTTTGTCAACTGGCATCAGGAAGTATTGAGGATTAGTCAAGGAGCATTACACGATCGAGCAATGCATAGAAATCGTGAAAATTCACAACAAAAATGGTGGAAATTATGCAGAGACGGTTCGAAAAGTCCGCACGTCGTTTTATCTCGCGTCGCAGCGATGTGAATTCGTCACCAAGATTGTACGATTTGAATGGTCTTGAAGTTTGCATCGTTGGAATGCAACGAAAATCCTTTTTCGTATTTTTATTTCCTCATTTTTACTATCTCCCGAAATATTTTTTTTCACATTTAAATTCGTGGATGATAAATTCTACAAAATAAAACCTAAGATTTCATAAAAATGAGAAAATGAAAATGGAAAAATAAATTTCGTTGCATTCCAACGATGCAAACTTCAAGCTCGTCGATTTGAAGCCATTGGATTTTTCGAGGTTTTCTGAACGGAAAAGTGTATGGCAATGATCCACAGACCATTCTGGAGCTCAAGGAAGCAATTGAGGGCACCGTTAAGAGAGGACACCACTATAAAATATTCAAAAAATCGTTTTTTTGGAAACACCTTGAAAAAATCCTTTGAACTTCCGAAAATATTATGCATATTCCTGTATAGCTGAAAAAAAATAGTTTTAAAGTGGTTTTCGAGCTATTTTTAACGGGCGTCTCCGAGCGCTGAAAAGTGCCTTCGGCGATGCCACGACGGCAGACGCAGCTCTCGACTCTTTTAAGACTTTGGGGAAAAAAGTTACCGACTAAAAATAGTTTCATTTTCTACCAATAGGTGGCGTTAGATTGTCTTCCACACATAACCTCCGTGCTTATACCTTATATTAAAATAAAAATATTCCTACTTTTCAAATAAATAATACGTTTCATTAATAAATAAAAATTCCAGGTTATTTTGAGAGACCCTATATATATGTATATATAGACAAATACCCACAATACAGTACGTGTCGAATTCGGAATGATGCGGTGAGGGTGGTAGTCTGGGGCTACAATCATCGTTGGACATTAATTGGCACGAGATCTTTGTCCCGAACGTTTTGTACGCGGGACCCGAAGCCCATTATTGTTCCTGTGAACGGGAATATGTGTACTATAGAAATTATACATGTTCATATATGTAGATAGGTATATATACATATATATGACGGAGAGATGGGAATCGCGACGAAACTCGCTCACTTGCCAGCCTGCCCTGACAAAGCTTACGGTTCGTCGGGTTCATTCAACGGATTACCGAGATCCGAGAGAAGTAGGAGATGAAGCGGGCTCCCCGAGTCTCCCGTGCCCACGGAACATAATTGCGGTCTTCGCGGATGTGAAATTTTGCGCGCTTCGCGAAGGGAGTTAAACGCAAGACGATTTTGTGGCTACGGACAACAAAGATTATGTGCGACACATGCCGCACCCTACAGTAACCGATGGAATAAGAAATCGCCCTAATTCGAATTATCTCTTCTTTCAGTAATGCTAGAAATAATTGTTGGAATATCAACCGTAAGGAGTTCAAGCGCTTTAGAACCACGAGACGAGGACAAGGTTGGCCTCGTCGTGTTTGATTGAAACTGACAATGATACCTAAAGAAACTGACCAGTGGCGAATGATGGGACAAGAGAACGAACGAAGGAGTTCGATCCTTTTAGGAGTCTGCATAAACTTGAAATTTCAAAAATACGATTTTTTGTGCGTCCATGAATCGTGCAGGGTGTTAACTGCAATTTCCAATAAAGATTTTGGAAAAATGTCAAAAATTGTCTCAGTTATAACGATTTTTCTGAAGAGACAAGCCGCCCACTATGTTACGGCGAACCACACTGCAAAAACAAATGCGATGTTTTTACACACTTTAGGCTGTAGACACTTTTTACACGTTTCAACATGTGAGAAAAATAACGGTGTAAAAATAACATGGACAGATGCGTTCGAATAACAAATAAATAACTTGCGTTATTTTCTTACACACGTTAAAACCTGTCAAAAGTGTCTACAGTCATTTACACGCTTGAAGTGTGTAAAAACAACACACTTATTTTTGCAGTACTGTATATACATGCGTCGGTATAATAAAATGAATAACAAAAGCTTTGTATCGTCAAAATATATTCATTTATTGAATTGAATTGAATTGAACTCAACAGTACTTCTATATTACAGAGTAATCTCTCAACAGTACTTCGATATTACAGAGTACTCTGTAATATAGAAGTACTGAAGAAGTATATGAAGAAGTACTGAAGAAGAAGTGTCACTGTTTTTCTTGTCTTCGCATAGGCTAGGTTTTCGTACAGCTTAACGATGACGGCAGCTTTTTGCTTGTCGGTGATAGCCTCGAAACAGAAATAAGTCGCTAAAGATTCAATGCAGTTATCGAGGTTTCAAGAAATAAATTCCAATTTCAGGTTCTTCCACATTGCAAACTCAAAAATTATCTATGAATGAAACAAAAAGTTAAGACCGAATGTGGTCTTCAATTAACCGGTTAATCAATCGATGTCAAATCAACTAATCAGTTTCACGTGATGCCGTAACCAAGGTGATTTTTCAAAACGTATGATCTATAACTCGCAATTAACACAATTAAACTGTGTTGCTTTTCCCCGTGTTATTTTTGCTCGAGTGTTGCCATCAACGTGTATTGTTTAGTTCAATGCGTGTAAATGAGCTTCTTGTATGTTGATTCTACTTGCTTTATGTGTGTTAAAATAATTATGAATCAAAGTTGCACATTCACGTGTGTCATTATAACGCATTGTGTGTATAAATGTAATGCATTGCGTGTTACCAAATGCATAGGAGTGTAGAATCAACACGGCAAGGCGTGTCTAGCCTTATGTTGTGGTATTTCTACATGATTTGAACATACGTCAAACACGCCTAGTTTTTGCAGTGCAGCCCACTGCAATTTTCCCTTTCTACTTTTGCATTTTTCTCGAAACTCTGTTTTACAAAACGGTGTAAGTCGTACCTCAAAATCTATATGTCCGATTAACTTCCAACTCGGATAGAGCATTATATAATGTTTATAACCCTCCTATCGTATGGCTGGCGCTTTTTGAAATATGTTTATCCATTTAATAATAAGACATTATTGAAGTTGTTTTTCCTGCCGAAAAATGAACCTTTTTCTACACCTGGTTATTTTACCATTTTCAAAATTTCACAATATTCGGTGATACGAAAAATTTTCATTTCAGATTCCTCTAGTTGCCGAAACGACCCACAGCGATTGGCCATGGAGCAACGGCCGCATTTAATAACTCCACTGTTTATAAATATTTATCAACAGGAAAAAATCGCACTTGGCAAGACTAAGTATCAATTGTGGGTAAAATTCCGACCTCGTCCTTCCAATGCTCTCAACAGATAAAAATATTGAGAGTTGACTTGTTTTTTTTGGGTCTCAAGGTTATGCAGACGCGTTTGTTCCATCAAATATTACTTTGATGCAGCCAGAAAGCGAAGAAAGTCGGCGAAGAAATGAGGCACAGTTACGAAATAAAAGCTCGAAATGAAATCTTCATGTAGACATCAGCGCATAAATAAACATTTCCAAGTTAGAAACGATAAGTAAAATAATAAAAATAAATAGATATAGAGTATAATATCAGAATTAATAAATTTGCTGCAATAAGTTAGGGGATATTCTGTAAATTAACATTTCTAAGTTAGTGACAACGAAAAAAATGATAAGAATAAAAACAGTATAATATTGCTATTCATCAATATACAGGAATAGGTCAAGGGAGAGAAAGAGACGAAGATTCTAGTTTCCACAAATTCTCACTCGTCTTTAGTCTCGAAGATGTCACAAGCAGTCGAGATGAATTATATTATATTTGACAGAATCCACGGGCGTGGGGCTGGAATAATTAAAAGGCGTTTTCGACGGATATAGCTTTCGGAGAATACTTGGAAGAAACGACGATGCCAGTGGACTTTGAGAGTATCTTGATACATTATATATAGATATATACACACTCATATATATATATATATATTGGGGCTATGAATATATATATTCATAGTCCCAAAGCACGGGGAAAGAGAGGGAGAGAGACAGAGAAAGAGAGTTGCTGAGAATAAGAGAAGGGTGAAAAGAGATTGACAGTGAATTATTTAACTCTGACAATTAAGAGGGAGGGATAAAGCTCCGCGGGCTTGCGGCGAATCTTGCTTTCTAATATACCGCACCTCCTCCTGCGCGAAACGCTCTTGACTGCAAATTAAATCGTTCTCTCTCTCTCCCCCCCTCTCTTTTCCATTCTCCCCCTCTCTTTCATCCCTCAACATTTGATGGACTGAGAAGAAAGGAACGGACTAAAGATATACTTTGACACATCTGCGAGACACAGTTGACACATTTTCGGTAACATACAGGAAGCCGAAAAGAATCAGATCTGTGGTGAATTTCAAATAGTTCGTGCACATTACTTAGTAAAAGTATATTAAAAAACGACTGGATCATAACACAAAATGGAAATCCCATACTCACAAGACGGTCATCGGAAAAAACTATTGAAACTCGAATGTCTTTTGGACCCCAAGTTTATGCCTGTTTAGACCTGTTAAGGCCTTACACCTAGTTAAAACTTTCAAACGTATTGGTTTTTGTATAAATAGGTACAATATTTTTAAAATATTCTCTGAAAATTTCAAGTCCATCCGTGCGACGTTGAGGGTGTTGCGTTTATAGGCAGGTTCCGTAAAGTTTAGAAGAATTTTTCTCGCAGGTACTTTTTCAAAATCTTATGCTTGTAACATTTAAAGTTGATCGGTGTAGTGATTTTTGAGATATCATATTCTTTCACATATCAAACAAGATGTATTAGAACGCACGAATTTTTGTTTTCGATGCAAGTAGTAGAGCTGGAGCGGTTCTAACTCAGGGATCTCAGGGGGGAGCGGGGCGGGGGAGTCGAGCGCGGGGAAGCCGGGGTATGCATGGCGGGGGGGGGGGGGATCCTGCATGCGGCAGCCGAGTGCGGGGTTCCGGGGGGGGGGGGGGGGGGGTTCGAGAGTGGGGAGGCTAGTTTTTCCGGGGTAGCATGTCAGCGGCGGGGGGATCCTGCATGCGGCAGCCGAGTGCTGGGTTGTGGCGGAGGGGGAGGGGGGTGTTAAAGAGTGGGGAGGCTAGTTTTTGGTGACGATGTCTTCCAGGCGATAGCTGGACCCGCGGGCGAGAGGGGGAAGCCGCTGTCGACTCTGTGGGGGAGGGGGCATCATAGAGTCGCGTTTCCTTGAAAACCCATAAAATCTGATAATTTATTATCAACATTATAGATGTAAGCGGAGCATTTTTGTCTAGACTATTCACAGGAGTATATATATATATATATATAAAACTTAGCCAAATGTGTGCATGTGTGTGTGTGTGTGTGTGTGTGTGTGCGTGCGTGTGTATGTGGGGGGGGGGGGGGGGGGGGGAACTCCCATCTATGGCTAGGAAAATTTTCGGGAGTGAGATAACGATAGTTCCCATATGAAGGGTGGCCCTTCAAAGCCCATAAAATGCTTTATTTATTGCATGCAGCTGCAGCGTTATTCCAAAACAAGTTTCAACTCGTCGAGGTTTCATTCCACAACATTACGTCAAGATGTTCAGATGTGCGAGTATGTACGCAGTGCATCCGGCCAAGCACCCCCTGGACTTGACCAAAAACGAGCTCGAACAAGTTCCAAAGGTCTTGCTCCTAAAGTATTGGGGTAACTTTATTGGTTTACTGTGGGATCGTTTGCCGGAGCATCATCGGAACGATAGTGAAGTGATATCGTATCTTCCATGCATGGAGCATTATAATACGCCACAGATGAAGGATCACATTGATGGCCCCCCACCCCAACGTCGGGACTGTGGAAAGTGTTGCGAGGGGGGAAATGCTCTACGTGCGGGGTTCTTCGAACGTGTTTGAACCTGTTAAACGCGCCTATGATTGGATAAGTGGGGAGAAGTTTTAAAAATCTGAGTGGAGGGGCTACGAGGGAGCTTATGATTTCATGGACCAAGCTCAGACTGCACTATTCCACCGCACCATCAACTTCTCCGAAAAGAACTTTGAAAAAGAGTGAAAATGGATCTCTCAAATATCAACAAGGTCAGCCTGATGGCGGAATTCCTCCCAACGAAGAAGCTGTCAGAACTCCACGTCCATACGGATCATCAAATCACGGACATGAGAGCTGTACAGACCAAGTTTGGAAAACGCTACATCGTGGACGTTGCAAATGAGTGTGCCGTCTTCTTGCCAGCGCGGCTGGTAAAGGCCTTCGATCAAGATGTGAAAATGTTCGAGAGTATGCTGCAACTGGCACGCAATGGTCAACTCTACATGAAGTACATTGGTGGAAAATACAACAGCGTCGAGTTCCGTCGAGTCTGAGTATGGTGGAAAAGAATGCTCGTGAAGGCCCGGCGGAAACAGCGAGTTCAACAGCAGCCAGCATCATCATCACCATCGTAGAGTGCAAGGACTGTTTGCATCACAGTCATCATCATCATCATCGTAGAGTTTTCGACGCTCGAGTCTGAGTATGGTGGAAGAGAACGCTCGTGAAGGCCCGGTGGAAACAACGAGTTCAGCGGCAGCTGGCATCGTCACCATCGTAGAGTGCAAAGACTGTTTGCATCACAGTCATCATGATAGAGTTTTCAACGCTTAGTGCTATGTAAAAATGTACAAAAAAAAACTTTTTCATCGAATATAATGTAAAAAAAAAAAAAAAAAAAAAAGAAAAATGTCGTCAAACTGTATTCGCCATAGATAGTGGAAATAAATGGAGAGAACGATATTTGTTCAAAATGTTTTTATTCATTAAAAAAAAAAACCCTCGCTCACACAACGCTTCGTATACACTTAACCAGCTTTTCAGTGATTTTACATTTGCATGGGCGCAATTGTATTTCATGTTGGAGGAATGATGCGGGCATTTGGATTTCGTGATTTTCGGCAACTTCTGCAGCGATGGACAGTCCAGAGTCTCCAGATCGATGACTTTTGTTGCTGAATCCGTGAATCTCGATAGCCATGAGCACTTCTCGAATCCCTTGGCATAGATGGTAGGAGCTCCTTGCAAGATTCCTCGAATTGTCGTTCTAGCTGCCTCGTACGGTATGCCGCTGTGTTCCCATCGTATTCCATGGAAATTGCGTTCCAACCACTTGTTTGTCATTTTGTACTTGGCCGGTAGAGAGTCCCATGCAAATGGTGCGTCGAAGGTGAGCGTCAGCGGTTCAGCATCCTTGTCGTGGAGTTTGATGATGGACATCTCCTTCAGGACAAATTTGTTCGTGGGTCTCTTGAAGCCCTGTACATCGACGATAAGCTCCATGTTGACTGATGCGGGTGCGAATCATCAGCATGATTTTATACCAATTTTTTAACCCCACCGCTGATTGGATTGTACTCGACAATGCGATCATGGAGGATCATGCAGTAAGCTGAAGTTTGTGGCGGAATATTATTTTTCAATTCGAACTCAAGACGCACGTCAACAGGGCCGGACTTGAGAGAATCGTTTTGTTTTGAGCAGTCAATGACAACGAGGGGGGCTTTTTCTAAAAATTCAATCCTGCTCAGCCATGGTTCAGCCTCTTTGTTGTAATAGGTCAGTTGAAAGTTTGCGTACATCTCGTAGAGTAGAGCATATTGATTTTGGTCAATGTTCAAATTCAAATTTCCATATGGATAGCATTGTGAGTTGAGGTAAAGTTTGACATCGCTCAGGCTACAATGATCAAAGTGGCTGGCATTTTGTTGTTTCTTATTTTTCCGTCCCGTCTGCATGGCGAGTATGACATAACGTGGCCTCTCCAGTTGATTCGAAGTTTTCACAGACCACACGTGCTTAGAGGTGGCAGGCAGCAATGGATATTCATACAGTTCCCATGTTCGGAAACTCATGGAGATTGGTGCATCTTTGGCGAGAAACTTTAACAGCTGAATTTTTCGCTGATCCGAGACTGTTACATACGGTACGAGCCATTCTATTTTATGCAATACGAGTTTGTAGTCTTCGGCGGCCGTTTGTACAATGGCATTATCATCGGTCTTTGATCTCGTGAGAATCAACTCGTGCTTGGCATTTACGACAATTTTACGATAATCTTCGGCAAAGCCGAGGAGCATGCTGAGCGGTATACACACATCAAAGTTTCCCGATACATCTACAATCTGCTTGGTCTCTTCGACATCGAGCCATCCAGTGTTCTCGAGCATAGAACTTTTGGCCGGTGAGAGAGATGAATATCCCTTAATTACGCTCGTAATGCCAACATTCTTATTACGATCGATTTCTATGCCATTCAATTCATATCGCACTTCCTCAAACAAATGACAAATGGCATTGTTGACGAGACTTGTAGCAGCGGTTGGCATCCCATCACGCTTGGATAATTTCCCACATATGTGTAGGGAACTCTTGCTTGGCAGGATGGAGAGGTCTTGATGTTGGATGGCAATACGGATTTCATCGCTGTTATTGAAGGTTGAAGATGCATATGGCTGATGAGCGTGAATCTCGCAATGGATGATGGATTCATCAAAGACCACGGGTGTCTGAATGTCTACGATTTCTTCTTCCATTTCACGCAGCAGATGCACAGAGCACAGACTAAATAATTTTTTACACGCTTTCGCCACGCACTTTGAGACCCAAACTCTTCAAGAGTAGCACGTTTTGAGGTGTTAGCACTTTGGGCGCTGGCCGACGACTGATCGTTTTTATCCATGGTTGTTTATTGTTATTGGAAGATCTATTGAAAACTATACCCATCACGACTTTATATGCAGGCGTATGGTGATTACTTCACCGCGGAAATTTACCAAATCACCGTCTTGATCCACTATGCGAAGCTGTATCGTATCAATCGTTCGACTTGTAATCGGCAGATAAATTACATGTGAGGGAACTTCAATGATCTTATAGCCCGGTGGCACAGATGGAAAGAATTCATGAATTGTGTGTACTTTTTGTCCGTTAATATAGGCACCAGCGGTAATGTTGCACTCAACGCGTAGGGCATTCACTTTGAGAATGGCTACAGGAAGGTCAGATTCATGTCTTTTATTGGCTTCCAATTTGCGTGCGGTGAAGCCTAGTAGATGTCCAATAGAATCTGTCGGCTCAAAATTTACATCATGATCACACTCGATCTCACTGCGTAGCGTATTATTATTGGGTTCAATGCTGATGCTGATGTTTTTACGCGAGAGCTCTGCTTGTACAAACGTCTCGATATCCTCTATTTCATAACTACCCGTAGGTATCGTCAACACCTCTTCTCCCACGTAAAGTTTATCGTGACCATCGTCGATATTGGGAATAGAGTTGAAAGTCAACAATTCCACGAGACCGAGAGTATAATTTTTGTGTGGCGAGAGTTCGATGGGGGGAAAGTATTGCACCTCGAGTATGGATGATGAGCCAGATATGGTCAATGTTAAACTTTCATCCATGATGCTGGTAAATTAACAACTGAATTCTCCACGTCATTTCCCCCCTATATATAGTGTATATTTGTCTTTGTGCTGTAATTGCCGACAAAGAAATTTGAGACACAAATGTCCACATTCAATTGTATCATATTCCTGATATCCAGTATAATTATAATTTACGCTACCAACACGAAAATATCTCATGAGTTCGGATGGTGGTGGAAGGTTGCCGAAACTATCAAAGTACAGGACTTTCCATCCAGTCTTTTTGTAAGCGACCCAGTGTGTTCCAGGACCAACATTTTCATCCAAATTGACAATTGCTGCTTCACATTTGAGGGGCCCGCTCGCTGGCAATGTATCGCGCATGTAAACTCCACGAAAATGTGGAATTTTTAGGATTTTCGCATATTTGAGAAGATCGATGTCGGTGAGAGGTCGGTGAGGTAGCGTAACTTCTAGTTTTTTGGCTTAATATGAAGACCCAATCCCTGCTTATATGGTTTCAGATGTAAGCCCTTACCCAATGCGATCGCTTCAATTGTTCGATTATGGCGCTTACTTTCATCCAATTCACGTTTAGCTGCTTGAGCAGCATTTACCGCTTTAGCTATGCTCGCCGCACCACCTGACAAAGCACCCGCAGCGCTAAGACCCGCAAAAATAGGCACGAGGAACGGTAATAAACCACCAATTTTATGGGGTACAGGTAGAACTCGAGGTGTGCGTACTTTACCACCTTGCATCTTTACAGCTGCACGAGCACCCTTTAGAGCTGATTTAATAATCTTATGTGGATCATCACTTTGAATCATTGTCTTCTTCGCAGCGCCAATTATTTTTTTCAAACAAACGCCACCCTTTCGGGCCTTTATCCCCATACCAAATTTTCTCTTTGTCTTCATAATATTTGCCACGCCCCAAGCACTCGCTTTTTCACCGATACTAGCGTCTCGCGCACTAACGCGTTGCCAAGCCTGTTCAGCCAACACTTTATCCGCCAAATGTCTCGCTTCAAGATTATCCGGATTTTTCGAATATGCAATATCGTGTTGTTTGCAAGCTGCATCCAATGGATTAATGCCCGGATCACCACGAGCAAGACGCTTGGCCAACTTTGTGCCTGGGCCGCAATATTGATAACCAGGCAGATGCAATTCAACGGGTAGATTGTTGATTAGGCGATTGACGACACCTTTACCGCTATGAACGATCATGTCTAAAGACAATACTCGACTGACGGCGAATCCGTATAAAAATGCTATTTATATGATTTTTCCGTTAGTCCTGTGCGAGATGGCATCCAAGAAGCAAACTCACGGAGGTAGCCTTCCCGTGATAAATTTCGATGAATTTGTCGAAGATGGCCGGGAGAAAAGACAAAAGCGTCATGGACAGTTATTGCCGGATAGCATACGTGCGGTGTTTTGTGGTCCATCAAATTGTGGAAAAACCAATGCTTTGCTCACTCTCATCATCCATCCCAATGGCTTGAGATTTGAGAACATTTATTTGTATTCCAAGTCGCTGAAGCAACCAAAGTACAAGTTGCTCGAACAATTACTTGAACCTGTGCATGGAGTTACATATAATCCATTCAATGAGCATGAACAAGTGATTGCACCAAGTGATGCACGTCCCCACTCTATATTCATCTTTGATGATATTGCGTGCGAAAAGCAGGATAATGTTAGAGCATTCTTTTCCATGGGAAGACACGAGATTGTAGACAGTTTTTATCTTTGTCAGACGTACACCCGTATCCCCAAACATCTCGTGAGAGATAATGCAAATTTCGTGGTGCTTTTCAAGCAGGATGATATGAATCTCAAACATGTGTACAACGATCACGTTAATACGGATATGACTTATACATGCTTCAAAAACATGTGCATGAAATGCTGGAATTCCGACAAGTATGCATTTATCACGATCGACAAAGATAGCAATATGAACGAGGGTCGATATAGACAAGGTTTTGATGATTTTCTCACCATTGATAAATGAATCGTCGCTGGTGGTTCAAGAGGCAGTATTGTGCACGCGTCAACAGTGACAACATGAAGAGCGAACAACTGTTGAGAGAAAAAAATGTATTGCGTGAAATTGCCAAGGCGAGCGATGCAATCAGACGAAAGCATCGAATGATGAAAATTGGCAAAGAGAGTGATGAGCAGAGAATGCGAGATGTCTTTAAGCCTATAGTCAGACCATTGGAGAAATTGGTGTCATACAAAAACGGTGAGCCGGCGAAGGAGGAAATCAAGGATGAAAAAGCCGACGATAAAGAAGGAGATGCGATAAATAGTGTGAAACATGAATTGAAGAACGAGACACACGATTCCTTCAAGAGTGAAACACAAGATTCTTTCAAATTGATATACGAGGATGATGATGATGATGAGTCACAAAATGTCGATGACTTAATCACCGAATATCTCCTGCTGTTACGAACAAATAGAAAAGCAAGCCTGGATGTATCATATGGTGTGCGGAATCTCTCAAACAACCGATTAATGATTGGTGATTCTCCGATAAATTTCGACTCTCAACATATTCGTGTGGGAGATGTGAATTATGCGAAAACTGTTGGATTAACTGAGCTGCTGTTTAAAAAAGTGCCCAATATCGAAACTCTCACACCAGACGATTTGAAAAACTATGAAAAAATTGTCATTGCGACGAATGCTCACAAAAAATTTTATAAACCTAGTGCGGCTATACGACGTAATACCTGTCACAAATTCACCACTTATATTGCAAATATAGCCGATCACCACGTGGGAAAGGGTATGCCAACGTATAAGCTGGCTAGAAAAAACGCTCAATTGGACTATGTATATTGGGACAATCCCAATGAGCTGGTAGACCGTCTTCGTCTACTTCTGGCATCACAAGCAGCCGGAAATTCGGCCCATGCGAATGAAATTATATCGATTATCGAGGAATTGCGTGAAGCTGAAATAATTTATTAACTCGGCGTCGGAAAATTTATGCATTCTCATCATGAGTGTCGATGTGTTTGGACGCCAATTGCGTCAGAGTGCACTCCTCAGTAAGCAAGGTCCTCCAGGCCGACCTGGGATTGGGTTTAAAACCACCGCAGATGGTCATTATGACGTGGGGCAGAAACGATTGTGTAACATCGCTAATCCGGAAGGACAAGACGACGCCATCACTCTAAATACTTTACACAAAAGATCCCGAACTATCATTAAGAACATTCGCAAAGAAATGAACGAGAGTAATCAGCTGCTGGTTAATGGACTTGAAGCTACGATAAGAGATATCGCAAAGACACTCGAGGCCAATGTCAAAAATCTACAAGATTTGGTGATTCGTAATTCACGGACCATTGCTGCACTGGATGCGCGACTGAGTGGACTAGAAAATGAACGAGAAAAAGAGCGCTCTCGTGCTGGAGCTACATAAGCCTGCTCGACGAAACTATCCGCGTCGACATGTGGACATCCGTGGCTTGGATGAGACCTGGCAAGCTGATCTCGTCGATATGTCATCGTACGCATATCAAAACACCAAACATAAATTCCTCCTCACCGTCATCGATACTTTCTCAAAATTCGCCTGGGCCGCACCAATGCTGAGTAAGAGTGGTAAAGATGCAGCAGCCGCAATGAAGTCGATACTCGTTAAGGGACGCATACCACAGCACTTGCACGTCGACGCGGGAAAAGAATTTTACAATTGTCACTTTAAATCCCTAATGAAAAAGTACAATATTCACATGTATTCAACATATAGCAACTTGAAGGCATCCATTTGCGAGCGTTTCAATCGTACATTGAAAAATAAGATGTGGATGCAATTTAGTCTTCGTGGTAATTATAAGTGGATCGATATTCTTGATAATCTAGTAGCTGAATATAATGATTCCGTACACCGTACCATTAAGATGAAACCGAGAAATGTCAACGCGGAGAATGAGAAGGAAATATTGCGGCAAGTTTTCAATAAGACTCAGCCGCCAATAAAAACACCACCGAAATTCACCCCTGGCGATAAAGTGAGAATCAGCAAATTTAAGAGTGTTTTCGAAAAGGGTTACACGCCAAATTGGACAACGGAAATATTTACGGTATCTCGTGTGAAGAAAACGCATCCAGTGACGTATCGTTTGAAGGACCATAAAGATGAACCCATCGCCGGTGGTTTCTACGAACAAGAGCTTCTCCGTGTCAAGTACCCCGATATCTATCTGATAGAAAAAATTTTAAAGAAGCGCGGTCATCGAATGCTTGTAAAATGGCTGGGTTTCGACAATGCCTACAATAGTTGGATAAGTAAATCTGATTTGTAGTCGTCAAAAAAAAAAAAAAAAAAAAAAAAAAAAAAAAAAAAAAAAAAAAAAAAAAAAAAAAAAAAAAAAGTCCAAAAACATTTAGACTTTTATGACTCTCTTTCTACCCGTCAACGTGGTGCGCCACAGCAGGCGTTTTCTCTCCCTCCAATCCCTTCTTCCCCCTACTCTCGAACAGTGTATGCGGGAAATAATGGGTACACATGGATTACAAAAGCCGCTTCCTTTACTTACCAAAGTCCATTGTTACAAAATCAAATATGTACAACAAACAAGTTTTACATCGAGTTAATGTTTACAAAAACATACACAATTTTCACAAGTTTTATACATCAAGTATTTACAAAAATGTACACAATTTTACATCGAGTTTATATGCATGATAGTTTGTTACAACGGTATGCTGTAATGCCCCCATGGTAGGGTCTCAGAGGTCCCAGGTATGATATACCGCTTATCATCATGAGGACTTAGAGCGATTTTCGTCTCACGAATGGTGTAGACCTTGTGCAACTTCGATCGAATACACGTTTGACTACGCATCATTTCAATGTCTTCCTTCAAGCATAGGGCATAATCGTCAAACGTGATTGTCCTCGCCACAACATTGCTCTTGACACCTTTGACTTTTTTAGTGTCCTTCTTACCCTCAACACGTGTCGCATACATTTTCGATCGAAGTCCAATGAACTCGGTCATAATTGCACCATTGCATTCGTCTTTCATGAGACCGGGTACCTTCTTGTTGACAAGCGGCATATCATACCTATTGTCCACCGGATAATCGCTCGTATCGAATTTTACAATGTCGCGCTTCATGTCCATGTACATGTCATCGCTCTCAATGTTATATATGAGACTATCCGTATCGGTATACATGATTTTACACTTATCCCGATACAGAGGCACCATATACTCGTGATGAAATCCATACAAGCACGTTTTGGATATGTCGAGTATGCACATACCCACATATATCGGCTTGTTGAATTTCACCTCGAGATTGCGCAATTCTACAGCAATAAGGTTTTCCGAAAAAACACTTCGGCTGTGGAAGTTTGGCTTCGAAATCATTGCCTCTGCGCCATATCTGCCCTCCCATTTGGTCAAAAGCTTTACATCTACATGATTGCGCACATTCTCCATCGTTTTGCCAAACACCGCATTGTTCATCAATTTGAATAAATTCTTTTCAAAATCGTTTTTGGCCAGCGTTCGAAATTGCGTATTTAACTCGATATATGAACGTAGCCATGGGGATTGTGTGAATTGTAATACCCTATGGATTTTCGTGAGGCAAAGTCCATGTCGTAAGCACTGCTGTAAATTTCGATAGTGAATGATGTAGCGTTTTTTATCACAGACGGTTGCTAACAGCTTTTCCCCCTGCTTACCCGGCGGTTTTTCATGTATTGGACAAAACGGCAGGTCTTTGTGCGCATCATGTAGAGATTGTGGATATTCCAAGTCGACTTCAAGGATGTAGCCTGTCGGTGAATCTAGCGCGATGGAAGATGGATCAAACTTGGACACGTCGTTGACCCATCGAAAATCTGCGTATGGCAAAGGTTGACACATTGCCCATCCATACAAATTGTTGACGTCAAAATACATCAAGTATGATGATGCTTTCGATGGATCAAACGACTCCATGTACTTGTTATTAGCGTGTGCATATCGGTTTGAGCATTGACTGAGACCACCGCGTATACCCCGCTCAACGAATAAAACCATGTCGATGTCGGTTAGTAATTCAAACTTGACATTCGAATGTTTCAGCATTGCATCCCAGGTATACCCCGGCAATGTGTAGTAATACGCGGGATCTAGGCCATAGCTCTCAATGCATGTATTTCGAAAGTTTTCGAAAATATCAGCTAATAACAAGACATCTGTCTTCAAGTATAAATCGTTATAGTCACCCAGCGTTCGAATGGAAAACCGCTCCCAAATTTTCTCAGCATGTGCATACTCACTCTCGGATACTGTAGCATCTGTCAGGGAACTATAAAAGGCGTCACGTGGTGGTAGGCAAGTGTCGTCTAGCTTGGTCACGTTATCAATATACTCATAAGGGAAGACCCCTTTTCGCGTCAGCAAACTGAAATTGTCCGTCGATAGCGTTGGGAATTGCATGCGTAAAATTTTGAGTTTGTCCTCGGTCAAAAATGAGGCTAATTTGTCGAGACTGGTGTTGAGGAATTTGTATGAATCGATGAAGCGCAATTGGATCTTCTGTTTTGAATCGTCTGTAATTTCAACATGCTTCGTGAAGGAGATGTATTTCTCCTTTGTGATTGGAAGCACATCGGTTTTTCCTTCGAACGCTGTGGCTACTTCCTTGATTATAAAATGTGCATCGTAACCGGATAAATTGTGAAAAACTATGGGAATGAAGAATGACTGTTTGTAGTTTAAATTGCAATTAGAATGGGCAGGGCCTCTATAGCGTCCAGTCAGATGGCAATGATCTCGAACGCGTACATCTTCTTGCGCGAATGGTTTCCTGCATATATGACATTGGGTCGCGTTGCGAAAACTGGCCCACTCGCTCGGTGTCAGATAAATCATTGGGACGTTGTCGCAGAAAATTTCTTTTATGCGCAATGCTAGTTTTTTCAGTTCTTCGACAAACCACGAAACGCAATCGACACTGCGACGTGAGTGATATGAAGATAGTGTTTGATCATACGCACAACACACGTAGTATCCTATACTAAACACTTCATGATGTTGATACATATCTTTTGCTTGGTTCTTCTCATCAGTCTTTGCTAAAACACACTCCAAATCGGCATACACAATGAATGGATGTCGCTCTTTCCGGCTAAAGTTGGTGAATTGGAGCCACTTGTTGGTGTCATTCGGTAGTCGGATCGCGCAGTCGTTTATTGCTCCACAATCGACCTCGTGCGACTGCAATTTATCCTCGGATCCGAAGTAATGCAAACACCTGCAAAACAAACAAGATTTTTTTTTTATCAATTTTCTCCTTTAGTAGATATATAATTTTATACTAATAATGCTAAATTTACACACCGATCGCATATATATTTTTTATGCTCCCTCTTGCTCAGTTGCGCCCTCACGAGTCTCGACAAGTTCTTGATCCATACGAAATGCCCCACATTGTCGTCCTCAGTATCTTGCATGTACAGCAAATTGATGTGCTTCTCCTTCTTTTGCTGAGTCACGCGTATCGGAACAATGTCCTTTTTGTTGGTGGTGGTGGTATACACGTTGATGGATAAATTGTTTTGCAGCTCAAATTTTTTTATTTGGTGTATGGTTACCGGGAATTGAATGCCCTGTAGATTCAGTATGCTTGAGTAATGTGGGTAAGATGACGGACGGTCACTGTGTCGTTCAGCTGGGCGTAGAGCAGCGCCAACCGACCATGCGAAACATGCATTATCGTTCGATTTGACGTTAACCACAGCCCTCTTCATCATTATTTCCCGCGGCAATGATATGGAGCACCCAGCACGCATCGGATTATACTTATTCACATTTATCGTGAGGTTAAGTATTTTCCGCAAAGCCCAGCCACTATCTTGTTCTTGAAATTCATCGAGTTTGGTTAATAGCTCCATAACGCATTGCTGGTACCACTCATTCAAATCGCTTGTGTTAAATAGTTCACAGTTTCGCGTGTTGACACTTTTATTGGCATGTTTGTCTCCGCTCGCGAATTCGCCATTAAACACTGTATTAACTTTAATACTGTTATGTTTGCAGATAGTATTTTGCACATGTTGAAGCACTAGGTCGCGAGCATCGTTGAGAAATTGCCGTGGTTCGATGTGATTGCGATTGATTACGGAACCGGTCAATATTCGACTATTGAAGGATGTGTCAATCTCTCGCCAGATTAGCCCATGATGACCATGTCCTGCACCCGTGTGTATAAAATGATTACGCACAGAATTCCTCAACCCTTCCAGCCGCGCTATTTGGGCTATCAATGACTGTTGAAGTCCAATTGATAGTCGCGGACGCTTAATGCGGCTTTGCGTTTCCAATTCTTCGATAAACTCAACGCACCGTTGTTCCCACACAGCAAAATCTTCGAATGAACTTAGGAGCGCGGCTTGGTCGTGCAAGATTTGTTCTGACTTCTCCGCGTTGCTCTCCATATTTGATGAAACGAGGCTTCCCAAAAGAGATGATGTTCACTAACCGACTGCTCGATCGAAAGTGCCAACACTTTTGAGCGCAGCAGATCATTAAGCATGGTTTTCCCCTTTAGACATTTTCCGTCTTTCCCTATCATCTCGGAAAATATCACCAACCCACGAGAATGTTCTAATATTGCATTGGAATGCCGGAAAAATAAAAGAGCATCTCAGTCAAGATGGATGTAGTGAAAGAAAAAAATTCATTGGCTCTCGGCGCTCAAGTGGTCCACGGTCGAAGCCTAAAAAGGTCTCCGATCCATAGATCTCCGAAAGTTTATAGTTTTTCAACATAAACACCGCGTTATCGTATATGCTCTGAATAGCGGAGCAAAAAAAAAATTCTAATAGCTTGGAGAGTGGTGTTAACGAAGAAAAAATCCTTAACCATGGGGCTAACTTGTCCAGACCTGCATGATCTCAAGTGTCGGCATCAAGGTTCGACGTTGCACTCTCTGTATATATTTTCATTCGGAGATGAAAAACTAAAGCCCGGTAAAATGGAAATGCATTTTTTCCCCGGATCACTGTCTTCGTCGCATGTTGTCGTAAAATTTTATGGGTTTTCAAGTGTGGACCTATGGAATGATGAGACCCGAGTTGCACATGCGAAGCGATAGGGTATGACGGTCCCTGGCGCTCGACGTAAGAAAAAAAAAGAGTCGTAAAATTTGAGACTTTTCGGACGAGGTGGTTGAAACGTTGGACACACACACACACACACACACACACACACACACACACACACACACACACACACACACACACACACACACACACACACACACACACACACATGCGCACACACGCACGCGCATGCACACATTTGGCTAAGTTTTTTTTTTTCATATATATAAACTCCTGTGAATAGTCTAGACAAAAATGCTCCGCTTACATCTATAATGTTGATAATAAATTATCAGATTTTATGGGTTTTCAAGGAAACGCAACTCTATGATGCCCCCTCCCCCACAGAGTCGACAGCGGCTTCCCCCTCTCGCCCGCGGGTCCAGCTATCGCCTGGAAGACAGCGTCACCAAAAACTAGCCTCCCCACTCTCTAACACCTCCCTCCCCCTCCCCCGCCGCCACAACCGCGCAATCGGCTGCCGCGTGCAGGATCCACCCCCCCCCCCCCCCCGCCATGCATACCCCGGCTTCCCCGCGCTCGACCCCCCCCCCCCCCCGCCATGCATACCCCGGCTTCCCCGCGCTCGACTCCCCCGCCCCGCTCCCCCCTGAGATCCCTGGGTTAGAACCGCTCCAGCCCTACTACTGATGCATAGTTTTTCTTCATCAACGAAAACCGAGTGTTTTTCGACCAAAATCAATATCTTCACTTTGGACTGCGGTCATGTTTTCAAAAATCAATACTTTTAATCAATCAATCAATCTTTCAATCAATCAAGCTTTCTTCTAAAGCACTGGTCATGCAAAAACTGAACACGTTTGACTTTTTATTTCGGATGATTTATTCCCGATTATTTTCAAACAGCGGTGTGCACACGCCATTGTATCTGCCACATTTATAAATATTTTTCAATACGACAATTTGTAAAGATACTTGAAACCGTACTCTTCAATGTAAAAGAAAAAAGATGAAAACCTGTGCAGGTTTTCCAGAAAAAAATTTCCGAAAATTCCTCTTATTTCAGGGATGTTCAGGGATGAGATAGGTGTCACCCGTCAAAGAAATCCATATTGTTATTTGTAGGGATTGAAAAAAAATTAGCAAACCTTAAAGGTTTTTTTTTGCGAACGAGAAAGAGAGAGACATACTCGTAGATGTTCATCGAACTCTCCACCGTTCCATTTCCTTTGGCCCGCAGCACTTCTGGCCCGTAAAAAAAGGAAGCGCCCCTCTGCGAATAGAGCTCGTCATCTTAAACGTTACGATTACGAGGTAATCTCTTTTTTTATGGCAATATAGGCCTTATTCTTCAAACTTTGGCTCTCCATAGCGCATACCCGGGGCTAGAAGGGTTAATTAAACGATTATCATTTCGGGTCGGATAATGCGCGAGAAGGGTTGAAAGATTTTATCGGCAAATATACTCCATCGGATCCGAGGGACGACAGCCACGGTAAAGATTCGTAATTCGCGTTCGAAATTTTTCAAACCCCTACTTCTATTCTTCGCTAACGATGAATAGAAAAAAAACGAGAGCTACGCAAAAATCGCGATGCGAGAAAATTGGTCGATGGGAGAAAGTCGCAAATTTCTTTTTCTCTCTACCCTTAACAACGATGGCAGCCTTAATTAATGCAACTTTTATTATTATTTCCGGGAAACAATTCGAACGAGATCGTTTTTTCCACCTTTTATATTTCACCCTTTACGCTCGCGCGTTCCACACCCCTGTTGCTTTCATTCCCTATACTCGGCGTACCAGCCTCTCTCTCCCTTCCTCTTTTTACCACGAAAAAGAGCGTCACCGATTGTGATCGGCAAAATGGGCCAGAGTTGCAAGTACCCGCCGCGCTAGTTACTACAAGCCCCTCGAGCAATACGCCCCCATTCTTTTTTCAACCCTTTCGCTTCTCAACCCATCATCGTTCTCTTTAACGACCAATCTACTCGACGGTATTCCCCGTCAAAGGAGAGAAACCGGCCAAAGGGCTCCCGACCGACGAAGAAAAAAAACTTCCCGTCGACAATTCTTATACTTTTAATTTTCATTCTAATGAATATTAGACGAGAGTCTATGCCTCGACGAGTTGCTCATCAATTAATCGTCACCCCCCTGTTGCAAATTTTTCTTCGCGTGTCAAACTTCCGACACCTCTCCCGCGTTCCTCCTGTTACTATATTCGGGGCACTTTCCATTCGTCGCTTTTGGAAAATGATTTCAAAAAGTGCAATAACAACGAATTGATCGTGAGCTTATTTACGCCTGCAGACCAATATACAATGATGAAAAAAAAATAGACGGAGGGTTCATTGAGCGATGACATTTTACGAATTGCGGGTACGAAAGATTTTTCAACGAGTCACCAGCCGGTGATATCAATTGAGTATACCCTGCAGGCAAATTGACGCGAGAAATTGAACGGAAAGTCCGATAGTTTTCGACGAGGAAAAATCCTCCTGTTCATTCCTCTTCCTCTTCGCGCGCGCGACCGTTTTCATAGCTACCATCCTGCAAATTGCGAGTGCACTCGGATAGCCAACGTGGTGAACGAACGCAGGGAGAGTTGCGCCAAAAAGACGAGTGAGAAAAGTGGGTGTGGTGGGGTAGGAGAGAAAGGGTGGGGAGGGGGCGATCTCGAACGGAAAGCTCATCACCAATGGGGCCACATAGACAATAGAGAGAAGAGTGAAAAACAAAAAGTTTTATTCTCAAAGCTTTATCGGACAGTCAACGGGAGAGTGAGAAGTAGAGAAAGGGAGAAATGAAGCAGGGAGCGAGACAAACATAATAACTCTCTACGTTCATCCCAGCTCTTCTTTTTCGCGTTTCTTCCTCGGGCGACATTCCTGCCGACGAGTCTTTCCATAGACTTCAATTATGAGCTTCGAGCGACGAGGACGAAGCGTCGAAGGGGATCACGGGGGGTGGTGCGACGATAGATGAGGCATAAAAGAAATTTCAGTATTACTGACAAATTTGAAAAGTTCCATAATTAATTCCTCACTCGGTCCGCGACTAAAAGACGAACGGCTTCGCCTCGCGAGATCGAACGGGCCCTGTACGAGCAGGAGAGCGAGAAAGAGAGAAAGAGAGACGAGGGTTTTCCTCGTCGTGGGACACAAGGTGGGAAAACAAAAGAGGGAGAATTTTCGTCCAACGGTTCGGCTTTGTAGCCGCGGATGAGAGAATAAATTGATCGCGAAAGACTGCATAGAAATCGCCTCACGGAAAGCTTCATCGCCGAAAGGATTGAACCTTTTCACTCAAACTCCATCATTCTCCTCGCAGCCATCGGATACTTTTGTTTTCGCGCGTCAAATTGCGAAATGACGATTTACTTTTCGTACTTGTGTTCTTTTTTTCTTTCGCGAATGAATTCTCGGCGAGCCTGAAATTGTGAGATTCTCTTCGCAGCTGTCGATCCTATTTTTCGGGATTCGATGCCCTCGTCATTCGATCTCTGGACCGGAAGAAGCGGATGGGGGCGAGCTTATCAAGAATTTCAGTGAGTTTTGACACGCGATTCCCTCGGCCAAAGTCGTATAACGAGAGTGTGGACTTTGGCGAAAGTGATGGCGAGAGGAGAGGCGAGGGAGGGCCGAAGGAAATGAGTGAAGGAAGAGCATTAATATTGGGGGATAGTGCCGGATGCATTGTGTTTTTGGAGCTTATGTGAAACGTTTCTCGAAGCTCGAGGATAGAATCGCGGCGCCAGTAGTAGGAGAGCGTCTGCGATTTATCGCGGTAATTACGGGAACGTAATCGATGGTCATTAACGTTTCGTTATGGGCCATCGAGGCTGCGTTCGGGGATAGAGCGAGAGTGGAAACTCAAGGGAGAGAGAGATAGTTCGATATAGAGACGTTCGAGATATATGGGAACGACGTACGCGAGAAAAGATTTTTATTACAGATCGGAGTTACGAGCGGGAGCCAAGTAAACCCCCCCCCCCCCCTTCCCCTTTACTCTAGCGATCCTCATATCGCTGGCCCATGTTATACGTATATATACGTGACATTGATTTGAGACGTTCTGCTCTCGATTCTTTTACACGAAATTAGTACAATATTTTATAGTACAGCGTACGCGAAATGCGGATACAAATTGATTGTGTCGAACCGATCAACCGATAATCGCGCAAAGTAACGCGATTTTTGCAATTTATTTTCATGGGCCACTGAATAATTGCAGCGATCGCGAAGCAGTCTCGTTTCACGCGAGTATCGTTCGCGCTTAGTCGTCAATTTGTAATTCATTGATAACGATTCATCATCGACTATAATTACTGAATTATTATTACCCGTGCGGAAATTGGCGTAGGGATCCAATTGAATCTCATACTTGTCTCGATACTAAAATCTGATTCTCGTACATTGGATTCTAATCGGGATTCCCCATTGGTATCCAATGTACGAATCCAATCTGAATCCGAAATTTCCACATTATCGAACAGAATTCAATACGATTGTTGATGGATCCAATCGTATTCTGTATGTGGAATTTTATTTTAAAAGTACATATAGACATACAAAATAAGTGGAACGATAAAAAAGTACCTATAAATCTTATTTGAAATTTGGGAAAATTGTTTTTTTTTGCATTTTCTCAAAGTTTAGACTCTTAAGAATATGTTCTCAGGAGGAAATAGCGAGTTTCCCAATATTGCCGTCAATGAGACCAGGTCTAAGATCGACCGGTCAAACTTCAAAGACTTCTAAGAAAGCTACTGCTTGTAGGACGGAACGAGGTTCGGAAAATTATCATCACGAAGTCGGTAAATGCACACTTTACGAGGCAGGAATGGCAGATTGATGTTACGTAAATATAACATGCTATTAGACCACTTAGATAATTGTGGTTGTCCGAAATTGTATTCAAAACTTTGAACCTGTTGTTCTCGAAACTACGCTTTCCAACCTGGTTCACATAAAATCTCGAGTTTTATTCAACAGAATGATTAAAAATTTGGTATGAACCTTCAATATATATCCCTCTATCGTCCCTATCTTGAAAAAGCGCGAAATCAATACTATTTGAAAAAATTAACTTTACAAAAAAGAGGGCGAAAAATTCACCGTTTGTTCAATCGTCATTTAAAATAATTCTTTTTGGTACCTGCCATAATGACATTCTTGCTGATCAAGAATTTTTTTTTCTCTTCCAGGTAAAGCTTTCAACTCATGTCGACCGCCTTAACCCCTTTTTACGGCCATATTTGGAGGCCCATTACTTTTTTAATTTTTATTTTTTGGCACAAACGTTTTTTTTCGTAAGTTCTTGAAATATCTATAAAAAGACCATTAAAAATGGATAGTAAAAATATTTCTTCACTTTTATTTTTTATCAAGCCCGAAAAAATGTCTGAAATTAAGGCCTCTAGAGTGAAATACTGCCTCAAAATAGTACATATCGCTTAAAAAAGTATATTTTCAAAGTCGATTTGAATCACATCACTAAAAATCCACTGTAAATATCGTTCGTTATTGAATCGACTGCACCTTAACAAAATATCAGCACACACGTACGTGTGTACTGATATTATTCTCAAACGGCGTAAATCGGAGAACAGTGCAGAATCGAATTACATCCTAATGCGGACTCCCTTTGTGCGGTGTCCCTAACAAATCTTGGGACTCCTCGAGAAAATTCGTGGACGGGATGGCGAAGACCTATTTTTCTTTGAAGAGCCAACACATTCCGATTGGAATTATCAAATAAAAAATGTTCAAATGACGTCACTGGGAAAATAGCGCGGAATTCACTGATTCCAATGTGGACCCTTATGTGCGGCGCCTCTGTCAAATCCCTATCCTGCTGTGGTAGGATTTGTGGACTCCCCAACAAATATCCTTACGAATATAATCTATCGTTCCGTCGAGTACACTTTTAAGTTTTTGTAGTATCCTGCCAGTTTTACCCCATACTTGATCCACTATTTTCAATTCAAGATCACCCTAGGATGTCGCTAACCGCCAGTCTTTTTTTCATGTAGGGCAGAGCAGGGTCTTATGAGCCGCGGGGTCTCCTCTGCCTCTCACACGGGTGGGGGTCAAAATGTCGCATGACCAAATATAGAACGACAAAGATTTCAAAACGACAGAATTATGAACTCCCAAAACAACGAAGATAAAATTATTCCAAATTTTATCCGTTGGCCGATGAGAAAATCGAATAACTATTACACCAAAGGATTACTTATTCGAGAGCTCATTTATTCGAGAACATATATTCAGATAGTCCGCAGTTTGAGTCATACGAATACAGATTCGAACAATGTACAACATTCATATCTCCGAAATCGAAAAAAGCGAGTATCTAATATTCGTAATACCGTCTATAGCAAAAAGCCGTAGATCGAGACTACGAACTTCGAATGAGTAGATCTCAGAAACGCAAATGATCGATGGTCCGGAATGGCGAATGCCTAAATGGCGAATACCTGAATGGCGAACATGGCATGGCTGCCTGACTCGACTGACCGCCAGCGTCATCTGCCAACTTCACTCTGAAGCGCAAGTAACGTACTTCTCGATCCATTGTTCCATTGTTTTCGATATCCGGACCGTTCACCGGTTTGACCCCTCGCCATTTGAACTGATTGACTTTTTGGCCCTTCGCTTTAATGAATTCGAAATTGTAAACTTTCGTAATATTTACAATTCGACGATTTAACGTCTCGAATTGTTTGGTCTATATATAAGGCGAGTCGATACTATATCTCTCGTTATTTTGTTAAATCTGATATTTGTTTTCGCTATAAATCAGCTTCGAGATTTTTGTATTCGCAATTTCGATTAAACTACTTTACAGGCTATCATAAGATTGATTTATCTATATTGGAACGTTCGTCATTACTGAATTCGACTTTTTGGCCCTTCTGAATATTGATCGTTCGAATTTCCGATCCCCACCCCTCTCACACTAGCACTCTAACGGTGCATGCTAGATACAACTGGGGGTGACAGAAGAAGCGGAAGGGGTACGCGGCTTGGCTGCTGTTGCATTAGTCGCCAGCCGGCAATCGGCCTGAGTGTCACGTACGTTGCTACTATTTTCGCGCCAAAAGTTAAAAGAAAACAGTTCGTTGTATCTTTTGGTCTCCAGCCCATGCTTGTGGTATTACCGCAATCAAGTCAGTGGATGTTGACTTCATAATAGTGTATTATACGATGGCAGAATAAAAAATAACCTGATATTGATAGTCTTAGGATGGCTCGGTCCAATTAGTGAAAAAATGGGGCAGGGGTCGATTGAGCCAAAACAAGCGGGGTCTCTTGACCATGTATAATTAATATCATAACAGCATTATAACTAAATTGTAATCAATTTGCATTTTTAAAAACAGGTCTTCAAACCCCACCCCAAGTACCTATGAATCTTTCTACAAACAAATATTTCTTTTTTCAGGATGCGAAGGTACAAGAGAAAACTGAATGACCTATAGTCTACAAAGCTGCTGAATCGTGCCGCACAAGAAGTCATCAACGGCAAAAGTATCTGCAAAGCGGCAAAAGATAACAACGTAGATAGAACGAAGCTTTTTTCTTCGTTTTATGTTTTTCTTGCGAAAAAAAAACTGTTATCTCGCTGGCTCAACTATCCTCGTGGGGTGGCTCAGTTGACCCCACTGGTGCGGCTAACTGAGCTATCTGACTTTTGTGATATTCATGTAAGTTGAGTCTAGTAAACAACGTTTTTACCACAGTTTTTTTAATGGTGCTACGTAGCCAAATAAACAACCTATTCATTTTAAAAGATATCATTACTTATCACTCAATTAATTCGGATCTATACTGCCTAGAACAAAATCATGATCAAGTCACCCCGGTGCCCTACTACTGGACGCGTTTACACATGGGCAAAGCGAAATTCTACAAAATCCGTGCCGATACACGCAGCTGTATTTTCACTGAGTTTGACTTGTGTTACCATCGCGGTCACCCATCCGTGTATTGACCTACGCAAACGCCGCTCACGAAGGGCCTCCAAATCCGCCATTCGGCAATTACTGTTCACCGATATGATTTTATAGGAGGTGGAGGGTTTGGAAAAGCTCGGCTGGAAGTTCGCACTGAGAAGGACGTTCGCGAATCATCGAGGGTATCCATCGCATCTCCGAACTTTTCCCTTTTCCTCGTGGAAAAATCGATGGATTATTTTGGCAGGCGGGTCTCGGCCGAGGCGCGCGAAGGAAAATATATATTCAACGCAAATTTTCCAGCCGAGATATCGCGAACAGAGGATGCAAATACGAAGGTTTGTTCCCTCGTGACACAGTCCACGGGTCCGGCGAGATCCCTCCCGGGGGGCATCGAGAGGCAGCGAGAAGAAAAAAGAAAGGAAACCGAAGGGGACGAGAATCGAGAAATGGTATCGGATGTAGCGTCGAGAGTATCCTTGGTTGCCCGGGTGCGTCACGAGTACGAAGGCTGTTTAACGGTCACGTATCCGCGTCCGTCACGTATGCATATCTTGGAAACACCACTTGGTGAAACTACCCCCATGGTTGGCGGGCTTTGCCAGCCAGCGGCCTCCTCTCCTCCGGTTTGCCCCCCCCCCCCCCCCCGGCTTGCCCGCCTTCCTTTCCTCGTGGAGGAGAAGAGAACCAGAGGAGAGCGCTGTGCCGTGTGTACAACAGCAGAAATCCTCACTCCTTTTCCAAGGAGTTTGTTCGCGTCGTGGCTGGTTTCACCTCCGGTTTTCCCTTGCCAAGGGTTACGCGGGACCATCTCACCACCCTTGGGAAACACCCCCCAACCGCCACCCGAGCAGGGAACGTACGTGGTCAGCGCGAGGCCAAACCGTCGGCGGAGTTACGTAAAATAGTTAGCGACACTTTCAACTATATACGGGTGGAAAGAGAAAACGAGAGAGACGAGAGAGCGAGAGAGAGAGAGAGAGAGAGAGAGAGAGAGAGAGAGAGATAAGCAAGGCGCGGTTCCTTTCCTTCTCCTGCCACCCCCCATGGGAAGAACGAAGTTCAGAGCCTCTACGCCGAGATGAGCGAACAAGAGTGCGAGGCAAGAGAGCAACGGGAGAGGAAAAGCCCTCGAGTAAACGCGGTGGGGTCTCGCTGGGTGTGCTCACGACTGCTCGAACATTCCGATACATATATGTGTATCAATGTATGGGTGTACAGGATGCTCGATACTCGGATGGAACCATCGAGTTACACACAATTCATTGTTCAATTGTTGTTTCTATAGCACGCAAGCTAACGCTGGGCTTTTTTCGAAAAAAACAATAACGACATAAATTGTCAGATGGAAAATATTAATGACAGCCTAAAGATGTTTTATTTTCAGTGTGTAGACTCACAAGCAGAGAAAAAATTATATATTTAATTTAGGCTTGAATTATCTTATCATATACTTGTTATTGAGTTTCTAAATCATTTTTCGGTTACGGAAAAATTATTTAATTATTTTTGAAGAAATAAAACATAATTCATTCATTTTTTATTCCACGATAAACAATTTGTTTATTGGTCATTTAATTAAAAATCATTTTTCGTCGCGACAATATTTATTGGCATCGATTGGGTTTATTCGATTCCGTACACTTAGTGACCAATATAAAATGTGTACTAGTCAGTGAATGAAATTGTTTTCAGTGAATAAAAAATAATTGATTCATTTCTTAGCGAATTAAAAATTACTCCTTTCACTTTTTATTCCATAACAAATTATTGATTTATTGATAATTGAAAAAAAAATACTCCTTTGGTGTCACAATGTTTACTGGCATGGTTTGGGTTCGATTCCTTTTTTCCTTGTTTTTATATTGGTGACCAATATAAATTTTACATTGGACACTTAAGTGTACGGAACAAACTCAAATAATGCCGATAAGCAGTGCCCACTGTACCACTGAAAAATATTGTTTTATTCATTATCTGTTCATTTCAATAAAAATACATTCCTAGCCGCAATTAATTTTACTTCCCGGTTTGTTCAAATTCAATGAAAGGTCATTGAAGCACGATCAAATATTTGTATTGTACTGATTTGACGTTGAATCTCCCATGGACATACGTGCACACACCTGTATGTGCGTGTGTGTGTGTGTGTGTGTGTGTGTGTGTGTGTGTGTGTGTGTGTGTGTGTGTGTGTGTGCGCGCGCGCGCGCGCGCGCGTGTGTGCGTGTGTGTGTGTGTGTGTTGGGACAGGGACTGGAGTGAGAGAGAGAGAGAGAGAGAAACGGAAAGAGTATCCTCTCAGTCCGTCACTGATATATGGCTGCTGCGAGGTACCGGGGACGCTCTTTCACCCTCTGAGATACATCTCGTACGTGACCGATATGATACTGATATGTCTATGTCTATCATATAATATATATTGCCCACACGCGGAGAGTTTTGGGATAGCCCGAAAACATTCATCGTCTTTCTACTGAACAAGAAACAAAACGTTTCGAAACTTTCGATTGGTCAGCAACGATGTGCGAGAAATCATAGAAAAAATTACGAAGAAAATCTCATTTTTGTGCTACGATTATGAAAATTAAGATCTGTGTCTAATTTTCAGTCTTTTCGTGTACAAAAATGAAAATGAGGACTTTTGAAATGATAGGACATTTACGATCACGTCGAGGATTTTTTTCGTAGACTTTCTGATGTTCTGAAATTTAATCGTGCCAGAAGAAATCTTTTCTTGGGGTCTGCTATTCTCACATCGAAAGCAAGCCATATTTAAATTAAGCGAGACTACCAGTCTAGGGTCCAGAAAAAAGGTGAATTTCGACAATTTTTCATGCCTACCCTGTTGATGGAATCAAACTTCCGTTGAGTGGCCTTTATTCGGCATATCTGCAAGTATCTTGACAATTTTTTTCTCAATAATTTCTAACAAAACGGCGCTAAACGTGGATGAAGAGAGTCACAAAGGTCACTGAGAGTCACAAATCACTGGACTCGCAGGCCCCGCATGATAGAGTCCCGTGGCTGGGAACATTACATCGCCGCAATTCTTCACCGATTGACTTGGCCTTTTTTGGAAACCTTATAACAATATTTTACATCGAAATACGAGGGTAATTTTTCAGGTATAGAAAGTTTCGACGACAAAATTTATTGTTTGTCTCCTTTTCCTGAAAATTATATTTTTTCCAAACAGGCATAATTTCTTCGAAAATTGATATTTTTCGATATCTCTACGTACTTCGGAGGCGAAGGTTATCCAAAAATCAAATGATTTTGGATTATAGTTCCAGGTAACAAATTGGAGAAGTCTTACCAGTCGCAGAACACTTTCAGACAAAGGTGACTCGCTTCAACCGGCTTCAGCGCCGCCGTTTTGTCACAAAATCTTGTAAACGAAAATTGTAAAGATACTCAAAGATATCTAGAAAAAAGACTAGACACCTAGCTTGCGGTTGGGAAAAAGAAGAAGTTTCATGAATCGTTCCTGGCAAAACGTGTGCAGGTTTTCAAATTTCTGTTTTTTACATCAATAAGTATGGTTTCAAGAATCTTTTACACGTTTTGTATTGAAAAATATTTACAATTGTAGTAGATAGCAAACCGCTGTTTGAATAACCGCACGTAGAAGTTTTAATGAAGCCTGATTGAGGCCGCGTTTAGGTTGCCTGACTGCCCTGGTACGGCATTATAAGGCAGCTTGAAAGCACCCTGCTAGAAAATGTAACGTTGTGTCACAGATGGACCTAACTGGGTTGCCTGATGAGGCGTTTATTAGGTTGCCTGATCGGGCCCTTATCGGGCTTCCTGGGCAAGCCGCTACCGGTTTGCCTGATTAGGCGTTTACAACATTGCCTGATCAGGTAATTATAGTGCTCCCTAACGCAGCCAGGGCACATACGAACTCCACAATCAATTTCAAATCCTAGTATATGTGTCAACGTATTTTTTTAAACTTGGTTACAAAAAATGACCTTATATTAGTTTATAATTGTACTATATTACTTAAGGAATATAATTGCACGGTATAATTATACTATACTACTAAACGTATTTGAAGTTTATAATACTTCATAGTTATATTACTCTAAGCAATGTAAGTGTATGGTAGCGAACCATGTTTATGTTGTAGTATTTTTATTCCGAATCGTGCGGTTGCCCTTCCAATCCTTGGCATCGTTAATGACTTCTCCTACGGCTTCTCAAAATATTTCATACAGATCGGAGCTGCACTCTTGGTGTTAAAATATTTTGTTATGATGACTACTATAATATAAACATCGTGCTATAGTTGATTCTCATATACTGTATGTTAGACCTTCATTAAGCATTATGCATATGATTGATTCACCCCCGATACCTTGAATGTACATATAAATAACATGTTAAATACCTATACACACGGTTAGGTTATATATACTTTGCTCCCACGACGATTACAGTTTCTGATCCGTGCTCTGAGATTTACAAAGCTGCGGAAATCTTCTAACCCGCATCCGTGTATCATAGCGTTTTTTGTCGTGACAGCCCATAAAATCTTTTTTTTTAATGAAATTCGGAAATTCATCGAAATTCCAAAGCTACGATGTTATCGAGTCAAAGTTTCCATATGGAAAATAAGACATTATGTGCATCTATCGACGGCTGGAGCATAGGGCAAGCCTGTTTATGACCTTAGCACGGAAAGCCTTAACAGGGCCTCACCTGAGAAAACCTGCATAAGGCCTCACCGGAGAAAACCTGCATGGGGCCTTATCAGGGGAAGCCTTAGTAGGACCTTTTCCGAAGAAGCCTTAGTAAGGCCTTATGAGGGAAAAGTCTTAGTAGGGACTTATCGGGGAAAGCCTTGGTGGGATCTTATCAGAGACGGCCTTAGTAGGGTTATTTTAGTATTGCCTGATTTCGGGCCTAAATACTTACGGCCCAATCAAGACAGCATGGGGCTGTCCACCATAGGTGTTACCCGCATCACACCCGGATCATGCCCTGATCCTGATCAGGTTCACCCTAAGAAATTTCTACGCAGGACGTCCTTCGCACTGACCACTGTTGTGCCGAAACAAACCGTTTGAAATAAAAAAAAATTAAACGCATTTAGCTGTTGCATGAAATTATCTAATAATTGACCGAAGGGTTCGATAAAATATTGATTGTCGAAAAAATGGCCACCGTCCGAAGTGAAGGTATTGATTTTCGATGAAAAACATGCTCTATTTTCGTTCGTAGAAAAAACTGTGCATCGAAAAAGCAAACCTTCATTCAAACAGGGCTTTTTAATATGTAAAAGAAGCTTATTAAAATTGACTTCGATGAGTGCAGTGATTTTTGAGATATCGTGGTCACCGATTTCGAAAAAGTCATTTTGAGAAAAGCGCGTCCAAAGTTCGCCGGTTCGGGGAATCTACATATAAACCCTCATAGCTCCCTTAACTTGAAATTTTCCCAGAATTTTATTCAAATGTGATATTTTGAGAATTCATCAAAAACCACACGGAGAGAATTTTTAAGTATTTTTTACGATGAAATCTCCGTAAAAATTACATTAAAAATTTGAACCGGTGACAAATGTGCACATAGTCAAAAATTGACACTAGCTTTTAATATTTAGCTTTCATTGATGTAAAAATTCAAGCAAGTAGCATAATTTTTAACATTTCTTTCAGTAAAAATTCTGACACATTCTCATGCAGAATTTTAACAATGGGCTGCCTCAAAAATTCCAAGTTTCTACAGTAAAAATAACCCGGACAAACTTGAAATTTCAAAATCCCTTGCGAAAAATTAATTCCCTATGATTAAATAAATACTCTATATACTGTATTTCTGAACATTTGTGTTCTTGATTGCTACTTATTTTAGCATATCATCTTTCCGTACCATTGTAGACGTCCTTTATCGAAGTTTCTTTCCACGTTTCATTGTTTTCTTGCGTAGAACTGCGTAGAACACGTTAGACTGCACGAGACCACGAGGCTTTCTTGGCCCATGCTTCGTACTATAATGCGCATGCGCGGTACCGCTGTTGCTAAGCAACGCGGGTCGGCGTCGTTCGTACTCGTCATACTGCGTCATACACAAGCGCACTCTCACAGCTTGCGTTCGCGTATACGCACGCTCACACAGAGCTCACGCGTACGGTCAGGCGACCTAGCCCTAACTGATTTTACTATAAAGAACGTAAAATTTCGGTGGACGCACGGAAAATTTCGGCTTCCTTTTTTAAATGTTTATGGAAAACACGCAAATTTCTCGATGTTCCACTGAAAAATTTCATTTATATTAGCACTTTTTAAACTTATTGTCGTAATCTTTACGTTTCATGAAATTTTACTATTAATTTCAGTAAAAATTCTGGAAAATATTTTTAATTTCTGTTACGCAAAAGTAAATTTTGATTCATCTCCATGAAAATTTATAATTTATTTCCTAAAAACCTGAAGAATTGCACATTTGTCACTGAGTTACTGTGATTTCACAGTAAAAATTACTTAAAAATTCTCACCGTGCAAGATACATTAAAAAATGTCAACTATAAGTGTAAGCTCTCTAGCGAGTGGGACCAACTATTATTCTTCATTTGCTCGCCCATTCTCGTTCCCTTACATATCGCAGTAAATCAAACAAAAATGCCCAACCAAACAGTTATACGTAAATATGAGTAATTTTTCATTGAACCCCACGCAAGTCCTAACTCGATTAATTTCCGCGCGTTTGAGTTCCGCGCACCAGCGAAACTCAACATTCATTGCCCACGAATATTTCGCATCGCGACGCATTCATACAGAATTGACCTGCACGGTAGCCTGAAAATTGTTCACCCGTTGTAATAATAACACGAAATTTCAGTTGAGATAACAAGACGTGTACAAGTTTTGCGACTAAGGCGGAAGCGTGGTACATCGGGCCGTGGAATCTTGTGTGAAAGTTGTAGCTCCGCCCTCGACGGCGAGGGTAGTCGATACGATGGGCGAGGGATGGTCGCGAGTCAGTTGGCAATGCCAACGTAGTCGTTTCTTGCTCGAATATGTGCCGGACGTTGCTCGTGCATCAGCGACGTAAAGGAGTCACGAGTGCAGCATCAGTTTACAGCAAGACATTCCGGGAGTAGAAATCTAGACGACGCCGAAGGTTGCGCGGCCACTTCCGGCGAGTCTTGTCCTGGGGGATGACATCGCGATGGTACGGTTCGTCGATCGGCTTCCTACTTCCGGTGACAGATGCCACTACTCGCACCGACCAACACTGGAGAAACGATCCTACGTGTATTCCGTCGGCCGCGGCAAATCGAATTCACGGATGCAAGAAGTAAAGTTTCGCGGATCAAAGGGGGTGGGAGCAATCATTGACAACAAAACGGCATAGGTAGCTCTGAGCCGACAGTGGAGGACGCACAGTCGGTATGCGATGGTGGGTCTCGTGGGTCAAGCAACGATCACCAAGCGGAATTTGACCTAGACCTCTGTACCGGCACGGATTTTCCACAGTTTCCCTGTGCCCTGGTGCAAAAGCCCGACAGCAGTGCAATGGGAAACGTCCGTAAGGGCATAGGAACGTTAGCAATGAAATAGAAATATATCTCGAAAACTCTGATCATATGGCGAAAAAAAAGTACAATAAGTCCGCCCCCCCGCTTCCGATACCGCAATATGACCATGCGAGTAAGGACACCTCAGACGTCATTGTTTTTCACTCGAAAGGTCGTTGCTTCGAAAATTGAAGGCTCTTACGCGCGTGTTCTGTGGAGTACCGTTGGGAGATCTGGTACATCTGCAACAACGGTACGAACATCCCCGAGGATTCGCATAACGGTTTCAGCGCGCAAGCGAATCGCCCTGGGCTACTGTGGTCCCTGTGAATCCGGCATTGAGCGCTCCAACTTGGCCGAAGCTTCGGCCTCGTTGTACAAGCGTGCACCAGCGACCAACCCCGCTGTGGTTTCGATGCGAAGGCCCACCAGGATGGCGCGAGAAAGAGAGAGAGGGAGAGAGAGAGAGAGAGAGAGAGAGAGAGAAAGAGAGACAGCGAGGGAGGAGTCTATTTTATTTCATTGACGACCTATAACTTCCAACTTACTTGGCCACGAGCGCGGTTAACGTACAATGTCGTGTGCCGAGCGTGATTTGGGAAACGGAATTTCCGGCTCCGATGTAGTATACGAGCCCCTATACGTCGAAATAACTGAAAATCCCGGAGGGTTGTTACCCCCTCGAGACATAGCAGAAGCATTGGAACCCGAACTTTCGAAAGCTTCACGGGCTAGTGAAAAATTGACTGGACAGTGCCGACGTGAAAAGCGAAAGTTTTTTATTCGCCGGGGAATCCAAACCCTGCGGACGTTGCAGAATTATTAAAAGTCGCAATCAGTAATGTTTCCATTTTTAGAGCTCCATAGCCATTAGACATGCTTATGATTTTAGCTCCCATGCAGAAATGGTCATAGGGGTCCAATTGAACTTCCATACTTGTCGAGTCGAACGAGTCATCGCATTTGATCCCTATACTAAAACGTCACGCTCGTTCTCTGGATTCTAATGGGAATTCGCCATTGGAATCCAATGCACGGATCCACTTTGAATCCTAAAGGGTTCCCACATTATCGAACAAAATCTGATACGATTTTTTATGGATCCCATCGCATTCTGTACGTTGATTTTTTTTTTAACAAAATCCATGGATATACATAATGAGGGGAAGTTAAAAAAGTATAAATCGTTATTTTTTAAAAACTATAAATCATTGAAAAAAGTATATCTTAATTATGGATTTAAATCGCATCACTGAAAATGCACTGTAATTATCGTTTGTTGTTTATTCCACTGCTCTTTAATATATCACCAAGCACGTACATGCTCACGAAGCGTGCAGGTTATCTTCCAACACACCGAGGTTTATCTCGTGACTTTTCACGTATTTTTTATTCGAACGTGGCAAGAGTTTTCAAACAGCGTTCATCGGGGAATAGTGAAAACTCGAATTGGATTCCACTGAGAATTCCTTACGTGCAGCGTCCCTAACAAACCCCATAAAGACGTGAGTGCAGTTTGGGACTCCCCAACAAATTTTTGCATAGGATCACGAAAGGATATTTTTTTGGGAGATCCAACAAAGTCCATTTGAGAATTTTTAAGAAATTCTCAAACGACGTTAATCGGGAAATAGCGCGGTCTCCCTACGTGTGACGTTCCTATCACGCCCTGTAGGGATGTAGTAGAATCTGGACATTCCCCAACAAATGTCTGCTCTGTTCGTCCACCTGTCACAGCCCTCCTCCCCTCTCTTGCACCTTTCAATTATTAGGTCTTCAAAAAAAACATTGTGAAACAATTTACGAACACTTAGCTAGTAAAATTATGATTGTTGGTAAAAAGTAATCAATTGCAGAAAAAATCAGAGCAGCGTTTTATAATTCAACGAGATTCCGTCGTACTTTTGATACGAGTCTCAAACACTTCAAGTGCCAATGATACAACTATCGAACTTTGGACACCACCGTGAGTAAACCCATTAACTAACAAAGTTTTTCAAAGTAATTAAGGTCATAGTGAATCTTTGTGTGGTCCAGTCTGCACTTGACCTCCTTTTTTCTTCAGTAGTCGGTCTTTGGGGGAAGTAGAGGGAAAAAAATCATGACTACATCCAGGAATTAAAACCGTACAGAAGAAGTTGGAGAGGAAGTTGCTCATCCGGCAGTTGGAGCGGTAAAAACTGGACGGACTCGATTATAAATTCGAATGGTTGAATAAAACTCCGCGGGATAATTTGGTGTGGCCGGGGTGACGTTGACCTGGTGAAAGTCTTTAGAGGCTAGGGATGAGGTGAATCTCGTTGAAGAATAAGTTGGTTGGGCTTCTTGGTACGGAAGGGAGGAGGAGAGTATGCAGAGTTCTCGAGGTGGTTGTTCCTATGCCAAGGTCACGCGGGACTTTTGCCCAGTGAAAGTTGCGCACACACACACACACACACACACACACACACACACACACACACACACACACACACACACACACACACACACACACGCACACACACACACACACACAAGCGCGCGCGCACACACACACACATTTTGATGTGTGTGGACCAAAAGAGGGAGCGAGAAGGAGAGTGGGTCAAGTTCATCACGGAGTTTTGATCGTCCGTTGAAGAAAGGGAAAGTAGGGTCGAGGGAGGGCCCGAAGAGCTTTTGAATAAAAATTCGAGCATCATGGTGGGTGAAACTATCCATAGTAGAGCCAAGTGTAGTTAGGGATATAGAGGCGCGTGAAGCCAAACTACGAGAGATTGCTGTGATGAAAAACTTTCGGGCCAGCGCTAAAGCTGCGAACGAGTTATTCTCATAGATTTCTTCGTCGACGTCCCCCCCCCCCCCTCCATTTTCATTCTTTTCCTCGCGACGTATAGTGATATTTGAAGACATTGGCGAAAAAGAGAGCGGGGTAGGAGGAGGTTATTTGAGGGGGCGTTCATCCGGTTCCCCAGGAAAACCCGGCCGGCAGTTGAACTCCTTCGTGGGCTTCTCGGCCACGCGGAGTTTTGTGTTGGCGTTCTCGCGAGCCAAGTTTCGCCATTAGACGCGGTTAAAACTTTCTTTGAAACACTTTCGTCCTCGTCGTCGTTCCTCGTCGTCTTCTTCTTCCTTTTGTGTCTCGACTTGCCCCGCTGTTGAAACTGAAGCGACCGTGAAAGAAACGCACCCCGGGGCAAAGGGAACGGCTGAATTCGGTACACGTTTACCCTCGTTTCATATCCGCCATTTACTCTCGAATCAATCCCATTCCCCAAAAACTACTGCGATACAGGCCGGGTATCCTCGTTTTGTTATTACTCGTACGATATGACGCAACGGAATCTCGAATTCCACTCGTTCTCTACCGTTATTCCGAACTCAGTCGGACACTCGTTGCCGCACTCGAAGAAAAGGGCACCGCGTGTACCGTACGACGAGGGTGGTACACTGAGATCAATCTGTTGGGCATAACTCTCGATACGAGCAATTCGCATCTCTCTCACGTACGGACAATCGTATTTGTGCTCGCACGAGGGACTGAGGAAAAAGTGTTGCGGTGCTCCTCCATTGAAAAAAAGTGTATTTGTCAACTTAGCAATCTGTACGCTTAAATTTGCAGAAAATCAAATAAAAATGGGATTAAGTGCATTGCTGGAATATAATTCGAGATATTGGGTCGTCCCTCAAACCGTGCGGTTCTTCAGTTGCATTTGTCGTCACGGACAAGTGAATTTTGGAAAAGGGGTCTCAAAAGTCTACCAGAAAAGTGGAACAGCATTGTAAGAATAAAAAGAGCATATTTTGGATTAAAAAGAATTTTGTTTATGTTAATTTTGAAAAATAAAAGTATAAAAATAACTGCATTATTTATTAGAAGACCCAATAGTTACTTTCGAATACTTTGTGAATGACTACGCTCTTTATTGAACAGTATTCTACAAGCATTGATGATTATCAATATTCGACACGTAGCATTTTTCGAACAGTGTCGAAAAAGGCAGCTGGAGGAAGCTTACTTAAAAACCGTTTTTCTTATTTTTTGTGCCGAAATAAGTTATCATACTATAATTTATTTTATTTTAATGTTCTAGTAATTAGTTAATTTTATGAATTGATTAATTTAATTTTATCATTCTATTGCTTTGTACATTTTATTTCATTATTTTAATAATTATTTAGGGCTACTAATTAAATTTTATTAACTGAAGTAACCGCATTAATTTTGCTTGAAAGATCTATGTGCTATTTTCATGAATTATTTATAATTTAATACCGAAGATTTAGGGCACCGTGCCGTACCAGTTGAACAAAACCGTATAGGATTCGAAATGGCGAAATTGTGGGAGTCCCTAGTGTCGTGACGTTACCGTAAAAACTTATATCCGAGAAGAAACGTGACACTTTTCTGGCCGTTAGTGAAGAAAATTGTCCACCTTTTTCTCCGAGATGAAGAATCCGGGATCAGACGTTTTGAGGGCATCCCTAGGGAAAGGGTTTTCCCATGACATTACGAGGACACGATGCGAGGATGAAGGGGTTGCTGCGCAGTACACTGAATAAGCTGGAGGTCGTAGTCGCTAATTGTCGTCGAACGGACTGAAGGTCCAGAAAGCGAGCCGGCTCAGAGCGGGGGGGGGGGGGGGGGGGAGGGGAGAGAGATAATTCTCGAGGATGAGGAAGTAACTAAGCACGAGAGTGTGACCGCAGGGCGTAGTGAGCCCTCGGCGACTAACGGACACAGCAAGGCACTCAAGCTCGGTTCACTCGTCTTTTAACTCATCTAACGTGAATCGAGTTACACGACACTCGCGCTCGCTCGTCAACCTCATACACCGAGCTCGTATATATACGTGAGGACGAGAGCTAATAGCGAAAGAGGAGTCATACGAGTGAGCTCGAGCTACGACCCTTCGTTCTTCCGTCAAACTTCCGTGTGTACTTGTCCTGCTGCTAAAGCACGAATCGACACTGTCCTGATACTCGGATCGGTAGCTCGAAGGTACGTGTGAATTTTTTATACGGAAGGACACAAAGCTCGTTGGTCGGTAGAAGTCGAAATATTTTCAGCCAAGCGGAGGAGTGAGAGAGGCAAGGAGATAAGAAGAGAATGATTGATTGATAGTTCAATATATGCCTTGGTAAGAGCCTTGAGACAATAAAATACAAATAAGGTATTGACAAAAATAGTTTTTTTAAATATTAAAATAAAGTATAAGCGAAAAAACGCAACATGGTATAGGAAAGAAGCAATAAAGTACGAAGAATAAACGCAAAAATGTAGGGTGTGAGATCAAATATAAAAATAAACAACAATTAAATAATAGTATATGAGAAAAAGGCGTAACATAGCATAAAGAAAAAAGGTATATGAACAAAACAAAACAGCATGACAAAACAAGGCATAGAAGCTAATAAGGCAAAATCCAAAACCGAAATGGCAAAACCAAACAAGGCAGCGAAGCTATGCAAGGCAAAAACAAAAAAACGCGACGTGGGTAGCTATATAAAGCAAAAAAATAAAAGCATACTAACGACGCAATTATGAGCAGTTATAATATATAATGAAACCTGTAGTATGTGGGTAGAGGAAATGAGCCTCAGTCCCAGTACCTGTACACATCGCGATAAAAGGGCGAGAGAGAAGGGGGAGGGGGAGAGCACGAGAAAGAAAAATAAAGCATGGCATATATTTAATAGCTTGCATCTAGATGTCGTCATATGATGCAATAGATGCAGAAAAGTAATGGTAACCATTAAAATGATGGTAAGGAATGATGATAAATCAATAAATGAATCGAAGATAAAAAAGTGGGCAGATCGTTCAAAGAAACAAATAAAGGTAACCAAATAGGTAAATAAATTAATAAATTGACAAATAAATGACTAAATATAGAGAAAAGGCACTTCAATTGCGAGATATTCCAGCACATATAAATGGACAAGCAACAATATAAACCCTATTTAATTTAAAAAAATCCAAAACGGAGAAATTGAGAGACGGCGATATTTATTTCAGGCTTTGGGGCACGTGACCCGGAGCCTGCCAGAAGCCATAACTACACAGAATGTTTTGACATATCTCCAATATCAGTTGCAGTTGGACGTCGACATAGGCAAAAGATGAAAAAAAAAGAATCATTAAAATAATGCTAAGAATAATATAGATCAATAAACGACTCGAAAAAAATAAGTAGGTGACTAATTCAAATCAACAAATGTCAGTAACCAAGCAAGTAAATAAATAAATGAATAGATAGAGGGAAAAGACACTTCAATTGACGGCATTTTCCAAAACATGAGAATGGACAAGCAACATTATCACCCCCAATTATTTAAAAACAATCATCTTCGGTTTCCTTCCAATATACTGCGCAACAATAATTTATCCAGTACCGATTTTTTTCTTCAAATCTCATTGACAAATGGACATTTAGTTACTGAGCTCGGGAGCTGCGATTTTTATTTCACAGAATAGTTCACGTGAATCTTCGAACGAAAAATTGTTGACGTTTGTTAAGGTAGTACCTCCACAGAAGAGTTGAATTAAGCAATGGTTGAAATTTGATATATATGTTATTTAATACAATATCCAACCATCTGTGCAATTTGAATAAGTTTGACCACCCCAAACCTGAGATATTTACACTTAAAGTTGGCTTGGTTTACACGTAACAAATGCGTTATGATGGGCAAACAGAGCATCATTAATTATACCGTCAAAACTAAAATTAAGACATTGATAAAAAACGAGGATAAGCTAGAGTAAGATATCACGAATAATGTGAAAAAAAATGAGAATGATTCACCATCTAGTTTCCAAGATATAATCATGAGAACCCACACAATTTTGGTCGTATAGCATATATCCTGCTCGGCCTGCAAGCGAACAAGTGAATTTGGTAAATGTCTGGACAGTCCCGGCAAAAAGTTTACTGGCAATGGTAGATCAAAAACACAATATAAAATATATTTTACGGCAATAAATTATATCCATCGTATTATCTACTAGTACCAAGTCAAGATTGCGTAGTTTTTAATTTTATTTATTACTAATTAAACCAATTATCAATCTTTTAAACATGAACATGGTATGTAAACTTTTCGTTGAGATTTTTGCAGAGGAACTACCTTAACGATATGAAAGCGACTCTTGCCACGCTTCGGAGGTAAAATTTCGCAACGGCGAGTTTTCCTTTCGGCGAGGAAGCGAAAAGAGAGAAAATGAGAGGGAGAGTCATTCTTGCTGAGTCTGCAACAGTAAAGCAGTCGAAGAGAGAGGCGAGAGAGAGAGAGAGAGAGAGAGAGAGAGGGGGCAAGAGTTAGTGCAGATATCATCCCTTATCTTCGACGCCAAGTGGAACAAACAAAGTTCGATCGAGCATGAGGTTTCCTCCCCTTTATACGGTAGTCGCTCGTTACAATACGGTCAAGAGCGTCGAAGAGAAAATTCTCGTCTTTAGTAACGTTCACATATAACCTCTTCCCCCGCCCCGGTCTCTTTCTCTGGTATCGGCGAGACCGTTACGCCAGTACGTTTCCTCGACTTCTGTCTTTTCATGCCAACGTCCATGATCCAAGATAGGAGAGGGAGCAAAGTCCACTTCTTTTCTTAGCTTCGATACGAAGTGACGGGCTCGGGAGAGGGGGGGGCGATAAAAATGGAGCCGTATAAAATGGCGATAAAATCGACGCAAAACGTTCGGCTTAAAGTATATCCCGATTTCAAAAGTTTGCGCGGATAATGAGAGCGTACGTGGTACTCCAGAGAACGAGCTAAATGGATAAGTGGACCGGAGAGGAATTGCCAGTTTTGTCACTCGTTCTCTCGAATTTCCAAGAGGGTCATGAAGAATTCACGCGCTGGATGAGCTTGCGTCGCCCCCCTCGTGAAGCCCGTCGAGTCTTCACGGAGCAGAGGCGCGAGGCGAGCACCGGAAAATTAGAGACCCCGGATGGTAGATATGTAGTAAATTGTAGTTGATCGTACACAGTCGTGGAGAATTTCGACAAGGCAAAGTCGTCGTTGATGACGGGAGCCACGAGCATTGGTCGGACGTTTCTTTTGCATAATTAGGGCTCCGGGAAACGAGGGTTCGAAGCTTTCCCTGGCATGCAAAATGGAAACGCATCGATGGAGAGAAAATTTGCCGAGAAATTAATGTTGAATCATTGAATCGTTGCAGTTGGACGAGTTGTGCAATCAATAAGACGAACAGAGGGAGGGAGCATCTTTTCCGTTTGTACAATCGTAGTCGAAACCCAAATAAAAATCGCGGCTATCCAATATGTCTGGTCTATTCAATATCGGAAATGAGAAATTTGCGAAACCACGACAGACGTACAGACATGAGCAAATTATAATGGTGTTTACTGAACTCAAAAAGTCTGAGAACGCTCGATAATCATTTTCCATCCGAACTAGCCCGCTGCAAGAGCTTTGCGATGAGTTTGTTTGGGTTTATCCTTCAGCGTTGCTGTCCGTCGTGTTCCGCGGACCATGTATGCGCCAAAGTCGAAACTATCCGCAGGTCTCTGGAGTGAAGATCCGCAAGACCGACTAATCGGGAATCTTGAGCACCCGCGAGAATCATTGGATAGGGTGGCTTCTCCGCGAGGGTTTCATCGAAACGCCATGCAGAGTTTCGTCCCTGGGGACGTCCAAAACCTCGGAAGTGGCGATACCACGGACTGCCTCGAAGACAGGGATCGCGACGAGATGCCGTTGATAGCAGCGTCCCCGAGTTGGTTCTTCGGTCGTAGGGGTTTGGTGGCCCTCGTAGTGGAGGGGGTGTCAAAGGTGGCGCCGCGGTTCCAGGACTCTCGCGCAAAGGAGTATCGCTTCGGAGAGTACTGGAGTCCGGGGTGATTAGATCCGTAAAGAAGCAAAGGGTTTTCGTGGCAAACGAGGTTAACTCCGAAGGGATCTCTCTGGGACAGTATACGCGCGCGCCTGTAAGGGCCGCTCCCTCAATGCCTCATTCCGTCCCGTACAGCCCATACGACGATAATTTCGTTATCCACAGTTTATCCCATGAACGCAACCGATGATTAGGTCGGGAAGCTCTCGCAGCCCGGCTAATAGCAATAACCAAAAGGGCTGCGTGGAAAGCCCGCAGGAATAAAATATCGCACGAGCCCCCGTCGCGCGAAGGACGAAAGTGTGGGCGACCGTTTCGTGTACAGACATCGTACACGGAGAGAATTTTTAAGTAATTTTTACTGTGAAATCACAGTAACTCGGTGACAAATGTGCAATTCTTCAGGTTTTTAGGAAATAAATTATAAATTTTATGGAAATGAATCAAAATTTACTTTTGCGTAACAGAAATTTAAAATATTTTCCAGAATTTTTACTGAAATTAATAGTAAAATTTCATGAAACTTAAATATTACGACAATACGTTAAAAAGGTGCTAATATAAATGAAATTTTTCAGTGGAACATTGAGAAATTTGCGTGTTTTCCATAAAAATTTAAAAAAGGAAGCGGAAATTTTCCGTGCGTCCACCGGAATTTTACGTTCTTTATAGTAAAATCAGTTAGGGCTAGGTCGCCTGACCGTACGCGTGAGCTCTTTGTGCGAGCGTGCGCATACGTGAACGCAAGCTGTGAGAGTGTGCTTGTGTATGACGCAGTATGACGAGTACGAACGACGCCGACCCGCGTTGCTTAGCAACAGCGGTACCGCGCATGCGCATTATAGTACGAAGCATGGGCCAAGAAAGCCTCGTGGTCTCGTGCAGTCTAACGTGTTCTACGCAGTTCTACGCAAGAAAACAAAGAAACGTGAAAAGAAACTTCGATAAAGGACGTCTACAATGGTACGGAAAGATGATATGCTAAAATAAGTAGCAATCAAGAACACAAATGTTCAGAAATACAGTATATAGAGTATTTATTTAATCATAGGGAATTAATTTTTCGCTAGGGATTTTAGAAATTTCAAGGTTGTCCAGGTTATTTTTACTGCAGAAACTTGGAATTTTTGAGGCAGCCCATTGTTAAAATTCTACATGAGAATGTGTCAGAATTTTTACTGAAAGAAATGTTAAAAATTATGCTACTTGCTTAAATTTTTACACGAATGAAAGCAAAATATTAAAAGCTAGTGTCAATTTTTGACTATGTGCACATTTGTCACCGGTTTTAAATTTTTAATGTAATTTTTACGGAGATTTCACCGTAAAAAATACTTAAAAATTCTCTCCGTGTAGGAATTGAGCTCCAAAGGACTTCGGGGATATCGGCAATGTTATACGGATGTATGTAGCATGTACATGTGGCACACAGCCCGTATCTTCCGCCTGATTTTATCGTATAAACTTGGACCCATTCGGTTTTATGCTCTCGAGTCCATCCAACGAACTAAATACACGTGTGTGTACCACCCCCGTAGCGAGAGGGCTCATCGTGGGTGGAATAAGGAAAGGGTGGTAGCGTCGAATGTAATACGACGAGAAGGAGAGAGAGAGAGAGAGAGAGAGAGAGAGAGAGAGAGAGAGAGAGAGAGAGAGATACCGAGAGACGTAAGTGATTGGCAAACAAACCATCGTCGAGTCGTTTATGAGTCTCGACCGTAGGGAATGAGGGATTGAGGAAGTGCTTTTCTCGACCATCCTTGAGCAACGGAGCTTCGCTTCATACCGCGTAATTCATGCGCGCAGTTTTCGAAGCTCCGCCAGGAAAATTCTCTCGGCCCATCTCCATCCGACTCTGGAGATTTCAACGAAGCGGATATCTTTTTGCGGTGTAAATAAAAGGAGATAGAGAGAGAGAGAGAGAGAGAGAGAGAGAGAGAGAGAGAGAGAGAAAACGAGAATGGCAAAAAAAACACAGATGAAAATACAACTCTCATTGAAGCCCGTATCCGATTTCGCGAGAGTTTCTCATCTCAGGGCCTTTGCATCGAAAATTTGCATGGCCCGCTTTGCGCGAGCTTTCCGACCTCGACTTTGCCTCGACTTTCGTTTCGACTGAGGGAGCTTGCGGAAAGGCTCTCTCGCTCCGTTGCTCTCGTACCGTGCGTTCTCGTTATTCCAAGCGTGAACGAGGAGGCCACACGAAGAGTACCCATTTACCGTGTATACCACACTTTGTACATGGTACATGGGGATCGTGCATCTAGACCAGGTTCCATGTATGTGTGAAAAAAGCGCCAACGTGAGAGAGAACGAGAGAGAGAGAGAGAGAGAGAGAGAGAGAGAGAGAGAGAGAGAGAGAGAGAGAGAGCGAGAGGACAGGAGAGGAGAGAAGAGAGAAGAAACGAGTGGAGCTTGCGTAAAAAGAAGTTGCGGGTGGAGGCGTATCTGACGCCCACGCATCTCGCGGGTTTTGGCGGGTCCTGGGCGTTACTGGTGCCACAAGGGAAGCCCAATCGGCGGGTACCCTCGTTCGAATACCGGCCCGGCGCAGTGCAACCTCGACGACGCCCACCACCAGGGCTCTTACTCCTGGAGCTTCGTGATACATATGTATACAGATTTGTACATACATACGTGTATATATATATATAAACAGATATACATGTATATGTACATAGCCCTATGTACCGGTGCTCACGTTGGGTAACCTCTTGTACCCGTGAACAATCCACTCGTCCACCCTCGGCATCCCCGTGCGCGCAGCGCGACGCGCGCAGGGGAAAAACTCTCGCTGACCTCGATATAACGAGACTTCCTCTCTTGCCTCTCGATCCCTCAGCTTTTCCATCCTTTCCTCTTTCTTCATCCCCACCGGCGTGTTTTCTCGTATCCCCGGAAAACCTACGCTCGAGAACCGTCGAATCTGTGGTACACTTTGGGATCCTCGAGGAAAAAAAAAGCTCCGCGCAAATGTCGCGATCGTTAAAACTGTGAGAATGCTGAATTATTCCTTGTATTCGTATTTTTTTGCTCGCCCGCTGACAAGGCGCAGTTTTACTTTCGTGCTGAGGAGTTTCGTCAACTGCCTCGCGTCTGAGGATCTCTGATCCGGCGAACGACTCGTTGAAGATTCTCGTCGAAGAAATTATCCGGGAAGGCGAGTTGTCCCGAACGACACTCGTGTCGTCGATTGCAAAACAAATGAGAACGCGGAAGATAGGTGCTCGAGAAGAAAACAGAAGAGTCACGGACCCTGGACACCGTTCACCAGGAGATAGCCGAAGAAGGATGTGGCAAACGCTTCAACGCGGCAGAAGCAAAGCACCCCGCCTTGTAACGCGTCCTTTACAACGAGACCATCAGTCATTATTTTCCGCAACATTTAGCCAAGCACTTCAAACTGTTTCGCACTCAGTTACGTCGTCGTCGTTGTTCCCTCTTCGCTTCGCGCCGCTGCTATTCACCCCGTGCTCGCTTCCAACTCTCCCTTCTCGAGTCCTCTTGGTCCTGGGCCACGCCAAAACTTTCTCAAGTATGTGCCAGTCCCGTCTCTCTAGGCTCTTCTTCTTCTTGCGTTTCTTCCTCGTCGTTCACAGCCCGTGTACACACGACGAGGATGCTTTTTACTCGCAGCTCGTCCCCTTCGTTTCGCTTTGCTAGTCGGTCATCTTTTTTTTTCTTATCGCCCACTCCTGGATACGCCACTGTCCAACCTTTTCTCTCTTGAGACCTACAGGTTTTTCTTCCCTATCGAGTATTCTCGCGAAATGAGTTATGAACTGACGGTGGAAGAGCAGAGGAGACACGACGATGGCAGGGATCAATTAACCGCAGGTGGATGTACAGTTCATACTCTATGATCGCGTAGATTGATTAAGCGTGAGCACAGGGAAACAAACTGGGGCATGTGCCCTGGCCCTTTATACGCTTAACAATTGGCTCAACAATTGTCATCTGGATCTGCTACTCTGGTCACATCTATTTCGCTCAACTCGAAACTAGCCATCGAGAGTTCCGAAGTGCTATTCTGCAATGCATGCTGTAGCCCTAATTTTTATCTACCAGAATCAACATGGAACTGAGGTATCCGACATCCTAACCATCTGTGTTTTTCCAAGAATCAAGAGGACATGTGACTCCGGAACATCGGAGGAAATACACCAGTCGCAGTTTCATCGGTCTGGAAAGACCAAACGGGAGAGGTGCCCCTTGGGTCAGACGGAACGAGACCCACATCGAAGAAAAGCGAGAAATGTATGCCCCGAGGAACGCGAGGGCGGATGAGGGTTGGGGGCAGGGGTTGAGCAGAACGGGTTGCAAGAGCGAGCACCGGGAGAACCTCTCGCGCGGAGTCACCGGGCCGGAACGGAAGTTTTAATCGAATTTATCGCAATGCTATTCATGAGAGAGCAGTACGTCTTCGCGTCAGGTATACGAGGTGCCCGGTACACACCCTCCTGTCTTCCACCACCCTCCCGTTGCCGCTGCTCGCCCTCTTTTCGCCGTTAGACGCGGCAGCAGAAACGGCGATGGAAGTGTAGAAGACGCGGAGAGCGCGAACGCGGACAAGACTCACGGTGTGTATGTGTTTCGATGGTGGAGTCGTTCAAAGTCGCACGAGAATACGAAGACCGAGGACCGTCCACACACGAGCTTCACACGCCAGGACTCTTCGAGGGGAGAAAGGGGGAAAGAGGACGTACGTGTGGTACGTGCACCAATCACCGAAGGTTCGGTGCACGTTACACGACGTGTTCAATGCCAACTTGTTCAAAGTTCAAGAAAAACCACTTCAATGTCCCTTCACCGGGTTCTATCCATCTCCTACACGGAGAGAATTTTTAAGTAATTTTTACTGTGTAATCACAGTAACTCGGTGACAAATGTGCAATTCTTCAGGTTTTTAGGAAATAAATTATAAATTTTCATGGAAATGAATCAAAATTTACTTTTGCGTAACAGAAATTTAAAATATTTTCCAGAATTTTTACTGAAATTAATAGTAAAATTTCATGAAACGTAAAGATTACGACAATAAGTTAAAAAAGTGCTAATATAAATGAAATTTTTCAGTGGAACATTGAGAACTTTGCGTGTTTTCCATAAAAATTTAAAAAAGGAAGCCGAAATTTTCCGTGCGTCCACCGGAATTTTACGTTCTTTATAGTAAAATCAGTTAGGGCTAGGTCGCCTGACCGTACGCGTGAGCTCTGTGTGCGAGCGTGCGTATACGTGAACGCAAGCTGTGAGAGTGTGCTTGTGTATGACACAGTATGACGAGCACGAACGACGCCGACCGCCGTTGCTTAGCAACAGCGGTACCGCGCATGCGCATTATAGTACGAAACATGGGCCAAGAAAGCCTCGTGGTCTCGTGCAGTCTAACGTGTTCTACGCAGTTCTACGCAAGAAAACAAAGAAACGTGAAAAGAAACTTCGATATAGGACGTCTACAATGGTACGGAAAGATGATATGCTAAAATAAGTAGCAATCAAGAACACAAATGTTCAGAAATACAGTATATAGAGTATTTATTCAATCATAGGGAATTAATTTTTCGCTAGGGATTTTAGAAATTTCAAGTTTGTCCAGGTTATTTTTACTGTAGAAACTTGGAATTTTTGAGGCAGCCCATTGTTAAAATTCTACATGAGAATGTGTCAGAATTTTTACTGAAAGAAATGTAAAAAATTATGCTACTTGCTTAAATTTTTACATGAATGAAAGCAAAATATTAAAAGCTAGGGTCAATTTTTCACTATGTGCCCATTTGTCACTGGTTTCAAATTTTGAATGTAATTTTTACGGAGATTTCACCGTAAAAAATACTTAAAAATTCTCTCCGTGTAGCTGTGGGAAAGATCCTGCCCTTTTTTCCGGCATCCTCTTCCCTCCTTCTCCACCTGTGAATTGTTACACCATTGATTGGAAATTTGCTAAAATCCGAATGCTATCAGAGCACCGCATACTAAAAAGAGACCTCCGTAGCCAATATGATGAGGCTGCAAGACCTACGAACCTGGCGACTCTGATTCACCCACATGGTGAAAAAATGTCCTTAAACCTGGTTTGTCAATATTTTGGGATGTGATCAAAATTGAAATAACCAAGAAGGCAAGACGTCAATATCCTCCTGCCCGCGGATCTGCATTGCACATTTCGCATTCAATCAACACAGCATACAATTTGAAGACTAAAATGAATGGACCGTGGTTGGATTGATTCGACACAAGTTGACACAGAATGACGCGTATACGTGCCTTCCCTCAGCGTCTATCGCGGTGTTCCGCTATAAGTAGAAGTCGCCGTAGTTGCTATGTACGTCTCGTCGAGTGGCAGAGCATACCGAAGCCAAAAGTGCACGGGGTGCCCATCCACACCCACACACACGAAGTAGTCCAGTGCGAGCTTCACGTGTAAGTTTCTTCGCGAAAGTTAAGTTTCTACGTACCGTACGGGGTTCCTGCGTACTATTTCCAAAGCGAGAAGGTAACGGGGTATGGGGATGGAACGAGGCTAATCGGAATTACAAATAGTACCCTTATACCTGATGCAGCCTCTATACGTCCTCTTTGCGAGTCGTATATATTGAGACTCCATTTTCCAGCACGTGACGAGACCACCGGGTGCCCCCTCCTTCCCCCCACCCCACCTCTCTCTCTCTCTTTCTCTCTCGCTCACTCCTGACTATTCCCTTATTCACGTTGCATATATATCTATATCGCTGTATATTACGAGAATGAGGATGAAGGAACGCCAGGCACAGACTCTTGCTCCACATCTTCTAATTCAAATTTTCCATCCCTTTTCGAATTATAATAACGTCGCTTCCAGGATTCGCGAAGACTTTCTCGCGATCCTCGTTCTCCCCCAGCGGTTATTTAGTTACCGGAGGGTTGAAGCGAGGATGGATCGTCTGACATATGGCGAAACATGTCGTCCGGGTAGCCGAGCTTATGCGAGTTCAACCATATCGGGCCAGCCGGGTTTGGCCGACTACTTCCATCAAGCGTCAACCGAGCTGACACTCGAAAATTTTTCTTCTCCTGTTTGAAAGTCTGACCTTTATGTAGTCTGATAAGGCGACATGCTGGCGTATTTTTTGGATGGCGAGGAGAATACGTCTTTTCATCGTTCTTCAAAATGAACATTGAGGTTGAGGATTGAGAGCAGCGAGAATTCTAGATAGAAAGTCATGAGGTAAAATTCTGATGATAAGTTGCTAAGGCGTCAGGTCTGGCGTGCATAAGGGCTTACTTGAGCGGGAGGAAGAAAGAGAATAGCAACCGGCTAAGTTGATCCGAACTGATCAGGAACACCATGCAGCTCCGAACGAGCTCGGAGCTGAAAATCAGAGATAGAGACAAATCACCATCCATCATGATGCTGCGGAGTCTCCACTCAAAGTGCTTTTCTATTATAGAATATTCAGCATCAATCATGATGCTGCTGCAAATCTCCGCTGGCAGCGCTTCTCTATTTCAGAACATTTATCCACAGTTTCCAGCTATTGTTGGAATGTCCTGCTTGCCGGAACCCGATTGTGGAAAATGAATAATCGAGAGCTGTCTTTTCGTCCCGATATGAACATCGAAGCTGCGTCTCGCTGTACGAGACGAAGTTTCGAAATTAAACTTTTCAGTCAGAGAGAACAAAATTCCACGTTCAAAGATGGCCACGCATATTTACGAGCAGTCAATTATGGCATCGGCATTATAGCAGCGGAAATATCATTCGGCAATGTCCGTCAGCGGATGCGTGTGCCTTCGCGTATAGAACGGCGTGTGGCGCTTTAACGATCCGCTTCTACGATATCAACGTCGAATCCTACAACCATCCGGCAGGGAGTAGCAGGAGAGGATCGTTAAGGTAGCCACGAAGTCGTACGCGCATTAAACGTCATGTAAACACTATTTACTACTCCCTAAATAAGTTTGACCAAGCATCGTTGCCCGGCACTCAACCTAACACACCCACACCTACACGCACGCACGCACGCACGCACATCCGCGAGTTATTAAGGGGGAGCGGGCGGGAGGTTGTGGAATCGAGCGAGAGTGCTCTGGAAACGGTATTATCGATCCGTCGATGAATAACAATTGGAGAACGATGCCAATTAAAATGCGATCTTTCCACACCCCAGAGAACAGGGAGAGCGAAGAAGTTGTGGATTCTTCAAATTACAGTGGTTACAGCCAAATAGAAAGAGAGAGAGAATCAATCTTCCAATAAACTCTAGCTCGTGAATTTATACTTTTTATGGGAATCGATTAAATGAACGACGAAAATGAATTTGACGACGCGACGAAAAAGTACGTCAGATGTGTGCCCAGTAGAATAATAAGAGGGGAGGGGAAAATGAGCATCGAAGATTACCAATTTGAGGCTTATAAAAATCCACTTGATCGTCAACTTTATATCGAATAATACGACGACCAATAATAATTCCATAGTTCCCCAAATCCCGAACGTATGTTTTTCCTTTTTTCGACTTGTTCGCCACTGCTAGACGTCCCCGTCAACCCTTTGAACGTCCGAGTTCGCAAACAGGACGATCAAACGTCACTGTCCGTCTTTCGCTATGTTCACTCGTAAAAATCGAAGACGAGAAAGATCCCTATTAAAATCGCACCATTACGCAGCGGAAAAATGATGCAGCGAATCAGGGAGAATCAAGGGAGATTCTACGTGGTATACTCGAGGGAAAAACAAGAGTGTCCCTCGACCGGGCCGATTTGAGGAGAAGCACTAGCAGATAGGAGCCTCGTTGGGAATGGACCTCGTCACGACTTCATGATTCGCTTGATCGATCGATGAGAAAGGTAATCGAAAGACGATGGGGAGAACCGAAAGTCCTCAAGGTCCAAGTACATCTTCGGCTTTGTGCAAAGAACTAATCAGACGTTCGAGGGGGTGAATTTGCCGCGGCTAATTTGTCGGATTATATGTTCCTGGCGGTCGTAAAGCTCGCAAGCTGCCAGCTCAAGAACTATGAAAAAGGCAAATATCCC
>OX632364.1:17799867-17944081 GCA_951751655.1 Ophion costatus
AGGAAATATATGTATAGAGATAAGCGAGAGAAAGAGGGAGATGATATTTCGGTCCAAGGGATGGAAAAGGACTCTCGAGCAACGGGGCAACGGTCAAGATAGCCTCGGCTCCCTGACTGCCTAAAATACGGAAAATATTCGAGTGGACAGCTGTAAATTTATCGTCCACGACGGTTCTAAATTTTCCATCTTTTCCCCATACGTATATGCGCATATGGAGGAAGGGTGGAAAATGTAGGCTTTCGGACCTCTTGTATCTATGTTATGTTTGCTATCAGCATGTCTGGGCGTTTTGAGGACGACCTTTGAATTTTTCACGCGAATTGTTGACTTTGGATACTGGACAGTCCGCACCTTCAGCTAAATATGCTTGCTTTTATCCAGAGGTGATTCCAACGATACTGAGTGAAATTAGGGTGGATGTGATGTGGAGTATGGGGTTGTGGGCCGGTATGAAGACGGTCCATCAATCGCAAGCGGCCTAAGTTCGATTTCGAACTATAAGTTATCTTTCTGTAGAAGTCGATTCAGTAACGCTCGCGTTACGAGCGAACAAACGTGTTGGAAAATGGACATACAAACGTACTTTTCAAAAAAACAATTTTTCTACTTGGTCTGCTTGATAAACACGGCCTGTAGGAAATTTTCGAGAAAACTCAGAAATTACGGATGACGACGTACATCTTTGTTGCAGAGCGAATCTATGTACGTCTGCTATAGAAATGTAAGGTAGAAAGTACTTTTTCGAAATCGACACATTCTTAAGGCGGTTAACCAGTCTAAATGACTCAAAAAATCGAAATTATTTTTATTGCATAAATCGTTGGTAAAACTTTTCAAGAATATGTTCCCAAAGTACTATAAATAATTAACTACTGCCTTAATTTTTTTGTATTCGGTAATTTTTCTTTAGAAGCGTTTTTCTCGAAACGTCTTTTTTTCAATTTGTGTACACTCCAGGGCAAAAAGTTTTCAACCGGAATTTGGAGTAATATCATTGTGTAAAGCATACTCTTTATAGCAAAAAAAGTTTTCAAATAATGTAATAAACTATCCCCTTTTGTTTAAACACTGATAAAAAATGCAATTTTCAATTTCTGGTCAGAGTTAGGTTCATATAGAAGGAAAACATGTCCTTAAAGTAATCTTTAAACCGTATTGATTTCCGATGAAAACTGTGGCCTCCCGAGTGTACACAAACCGCAAAGTCTGATGGCGACCTTCGATGGGTGGCAGGTTACATGTTTCATATTTTCAGAGGAAATGCTTCGAAAAAATTAAAATCTTCGTTTAAAAATATTTACAAAATATTCCCGAAGTTTCAATAAATTTTCTTCATTCATTGTTTGTCGAAAACTATCATGAAAATCGCTTAAAAAACGTACTTCTAAACTGCTTTCCCGCCTTCAATTTTAAACGAATAAATTATACACTTACTTATGTTTTCCATATCGAGCAATATTGAGTGCAATCTCACTTCGTCTTGATCCTAGCAGATGGCACTTTTCATTTTCGCTATTAATCATATGGTTGGTGGTAATTTTGACAGCAGATTCGAACATAAACGTATTCCTTTTATATCTGATCGTCGCTTGCAATCCAACTACTTTCAGTTGTCGTAATTGACAATCGGAATCAACATCGGTCAACTGCGGAAACTCCACTTTTATGATTATATTTGAACAATTTATATACATAAGCACATATGGTTTTCATATGGGAACTTCCGGTAGATGGAACGCAGGAAACGGTGAAATTAAAGATACGTTAAAGGGTGATAACTGAGCAGAAAAATAATGTTGTCGGTATTGCTTTAAGGCATTCAATGATGTATAAACACCAAAGGAATGATATGGAGAAGAAGCTGTGCGCGAAAAAAATGAAAAATAAATTATAGAACTGATTTTCTGAAGGGCCTCCGCGCACTTCGAAACGCACGAGACAGCCTGTGAGAGAAATGAGAGTTTTAATTTCGTGGTCCAGGCGATAGCTCCAATGAGTTTTGAAACTTAACACGCGCATCACGAAAAAACAACGTTTTTGAAATCGAGAGAACGCATATTTCGGGCAGTTTTCATCCGATTGCATCGAAGTTTTAATTGTAAATAGGTTCATAGATAGAGTCTCTAAAGAAGTACATCCATTATTTACGATTCATCAACTATTCTTGTTTTCATAAACAAATTAAGGCCGATTTTTGAGCAAAAAAATGTATTCAAAATAATGCTGTTTCGCGAAAAAAACGATATTTTTTTAAATAAGTGCGTGCAGATACTTTAACAAAATTAATGTAGTAAATGGCAAATTTATTAATTTTTCTTCTAGGTGCGGATCCATAAAAGGTTTGCGTCCTCCCGCAGAGCGCATAAAAAATAGAAAACTCTCAGTATGGCTACGACTGAGTGAGAAAGCATCTCATATATTTTTCGTTAAAAAAAATTATTCGTATTCGTATACATGTTTCGTATTCATATACATTATATGAATACGTATACAATTATTCGTATACACGTAGAATATACCCTCCAAACCTCGTGTCGATTGCTTTTTTGTAGTATTCTCAAAATAAATCCCAAAAAGTTTCATTTTTAGTCAGCCACCGGAGAGAATTTTTAAGTAATTTTTATTGTGAAATCACAGTAACTCGGTGACAAATGTGCAATTCTTCAGGTTTTTAGGAAATAAATGATAAATTTTCATGGAAATGAATCAAAATTTACTTTTGCGTAACAGAAATTTAAAATATTTTCCAGAATTTTTACTGAAATTAATAGTAAAATTTCATGAAACGTAAAGATTACGACAATAAGTTAAAAAAGTGCTAATATAAACGAAATTTTTCAGTGGAACATTGAGAAATTTGCGTATTTTCCATAAAAATTTAAAAAAGGAAGCCGAAATTTTCCGTGCGTCCACCGGAATTTTACGTTCTTTATAGTAAAATCAGTTAGGGCTAGGTCGCCTGACCGTACGCGTGAGCTCTGTGTGCGAGCGTGCGTATACGTGAACGCAAGCTGTGAGAGTGCGCTTGTGTATGACGCAGTATGACGAGCACGAACGACGCCGACCCGCGTTGCTTAGCAACAGCGGTACCGCGCATGCGCATTATAGTACGAAGCATGGGCCAAGAAAGCCTCGTGGTCTCGTGCAGTCTAACGTGTTCTACGCAGTTCTACGCAAGAAAACAAAGAAACGTGAAAAGAAACTTCGATAAAAGACGTCGACAATGGTACGGAAAGATGATATGCTAAAATAAGTAGCAATCAAGAACACAAATGTTCAGAAATACAGTATGTAGAGTATTTATTTAATCATAGGGAATTAATTTTTCGCTAGGGATTTTAGAAATTTCAAGTTTGTCCAGGTTATTTTTACTGTAGAAACTTGGAATTTTTGAGGCAGCCCATTGTTAAAATTCTACATGAGAATGTGTCAGAATTTTTACTGAAAGAAATGTAAAAAATTATGCTACTTGCTTAAATTTTTACATGAATGAAAGCAAAATATTAAAAGCTAGTGTCAATTTTTGACTATGTGCACATTTGTCACTGGTTTCAAATTTTTAATGTAATTTTTACGGATATTTCACCGTAAAAAATACTCAAAAATTCTCTCCGTGCACATAAATGTAACGCTATACAACCCCGATACTTTTTGTCCCGTTTTCGCTGCGTCTCTTCCCTTTCTCAGCACCCTCGGAGGATTACCTCTAATATAATTTCCTCTTCCACCAATTTCACTAATAATCACCGCCGTAAAAGCGTTCGCTGAAAGAAAATTCTCGCATTCTTACAGTACGATTTTTGGGGCAAAGGTTAGTCAGTGCTTGTGAAGGGGTAGAGGGTCGAAAAAAAACTGCATTTATCGTTTCTCCGGAGAAGGTCTCGGACTTTCCTCGAGGCTACACTTGTTACCCCGTTTTCGCGAACCCGGAGTGGTCGTTAGCCCCAAAAGGTGTTATAAAAGCCCGTGGCTTTTCGCTTCTCGATAACCCGGCCGTGGTGGTAAGGCAGCTATACGAGAACTCTGTGCAATAAAGCCGTTAAGAAAACACACCGGAGGCCAAGGCGTGAGAACGGGCAGCGACCGATCGTAAAATGATAATTACCGGCAGTAAAGCTAAGTGATATTGAACTTGATGCCCGAGCAATCTCCCCAATGAGAGAGAGAGAGAGAGAGAGAGAGGGTGGTTTTTTTTGCCAGAATATTGGGGATGAACAAAAGAATTCGCTGTAACACGCTCGTTTTACGACGTGTTCGCGTGAATTTCGCGAAAAAAAATTCTACACCTGTGAAAATCGCAAGAATAAACGAACTGCATCGGAGAGCTTGGTACATCGTGTAAAAAGCCAATTCGTAATAAGAATAAGGTAAAAAGAAAAATATAGCGTAGGATTTCCTAGATGAAATTACAGATCTGGGGAATTTCCCATTCGCAAAAAAATGTTCAGGGATTAAAATCTCGGAGGCTTGTCCATAATCTACTTTACATTTGCGCTGGACCCTTTCTAAGCGTGGTATAACAGGGATGATGGTGCGGCTAATACGGTAATGCATCGAGAATCCCTTCAGCGAGGCGAGAGACCGAGCGAGGGAGAGAGAAGCTCGTTGGCCTCCTAGTTTTCGCTATAGTCGCAAAGCTGGTTTAAGTTATTTCCGATAGCGGCGAGCTACTGCAGGAAGAATGAGCGAGAGAGGAAGATAAAGGGAGATGAAAAGAACGAACGGGTTTCCGAGCTTTCCCCATTTTCACTCCTCAGCTCACGAATAAGGGGCGAAGGGGAACAAACTCCGAAAATCCTACGCATTTAGCGTGAGTGGCCTCGACAGTAAAAATCAAGGATTTGAAAGTGAAAACTCGTTACTGTACTGTAATGACGGATGCCTTTATTCGACATAAATAGTAATAGGACTGTTGATTTTAAATCAATTTAAAGGTACATTCTCATATAATTTATGAATTATGGACGGAATTGTCGACAAAAATGAATAAAACGTACGTTTTAGAATAATCCACAAATAATAATAATAATTTTTTAAAGGATAGGCAATTAGCACGTTACCATTTTATTCTACTTAGTACTCTAGGGATAATGATTTTATATTCTATGGAAAAAAAGTATTTATATATTCTACAGAAGAATAGCTCAGTGTTCTACATTTGTATTTATTATTCTATTTTACGCAATACCATAAAATAACTTTACTTATGATTAATATTTTTTTCAAACAGTCAAAGTAGTTTATGTCAGGCATCTAGAGTTATTTAATGTATTAATTATAAGATAGAAATGTGGCCAGCGCGTCATTTCCATAAAGCGCCGTATAAATGAGATGATTTTTAGAGTCGTTATTCTTCGTTACAAGTTGTGTAACTTGGCTTGAAATTTTACCAGTATACTGGGATGGCTTCTTATTTGATTATAAAAGAAAATTATTTAATTAGTAAACATTCGGTGCCGTGAGAGGAATACCTCGCCGAAGTTTTTCCATACACGAAAGCCATAAGCACTCAAAAGGCTGTATCATTCTCGTTGGGTGGGGATCGGAAATTCGAAAGATCAATATTCAGAAGGGCCAAAAAGTCGAATTCAGTAATGACGAACGTTCCAATATAGATAAATCAATCTTATGATAGCCTGTAAGGTAGTTTAATTGAAATTGTGAATACAAAAATCTCGAAGTTGATTTATAGCGAAAACAAATATCAGAATTAACAAAATAACGAGAGATATAGTATCGACTCGCCTTATATATAGACCAAACAATTCGAGACGTTAAATCGTCGAATTGTAAATATTACGAAAGTTTACAATTTCGAATTCATTAAAGCGAAGGGCCAAAAAGTCGATCAGTTCAAATGGCGAGGGGTCAACCGGCGAACGGTCCGGATATCGAAAACAATGGAACAATGGATCGAGAAGTACGTTACTTGCGCTTCAGAGTGAAGTTGGCAGATGACGCTGGCGGTCAGTCGAGTCAGGCAGCCATGCCATGTTCGCCATTCAGGTATTCGCCATTTAGGCATTCGCCATTTCGGACCATCGATCATTTGCGTTTCTGAGATCTACTCATTCGAAGTTCGTAGTCTCGATCTATGGCTTTTTGCTATAGACGGTATTACGAATATTAGATGCTCGCTTTTTTCTATTTCGGAAATATGAATGTTGTACATTGTTCGAATCTGTATTCGTATGACTCAAAGTGCGAACTATCTGAATATACGTTCTCGAATAAATGAGCTCTCGAATAAGTAATCCTTTGGTGTAATAGTTATTCGATTTTGTCATCGGCCAACGGATAAAATTTAGAATAATGTTACCTTCATTGTTTTGGGAGTTCATAATTCTGTCGTTTCGAAATCTTTGTCCTTCTATATTTGGTCATGCGACATTTTGACCCCCACCCTTCTCGTTCTACCTATAAGAATTGTTAATTATAATATTTGTCAATAGAACTAACCGAACTGGTGCAATATATTTGGAATAATTAGAACTTAAATATCTTCCCCTTGCATATATATTCCTTTCAAGTTGGACATTGGTCTCTCCAAGAATCCAGAAGTATTATTGATTTTGCCCCTGTGTTGGGACTATGTACTATTAAGAACCAACGCTTGAAACGATTAGTCTTCAATTTCCCAGATTTCGAAACCAATAGAAATATATTTTCGGCTTCGCAGTCCAAATTTGCCGGTAAGTTCGTTTCAAACGACCAACATAGGTGCCAAAAGCTTGCCATGTGCAGAAATCAAAGACTGTATAGTATAACTGTGTGTTGTTGATGATTGCACTGCTTTCTCCGCGGTTTTCTGCCTACATGCTGCCTGTGCGGCCTGTACGTAGCTCTCAATTGAATCCGCTTTGATCAGAATTAAACGTGCTTTCAGCCTCAACCTATGCTATGTTGCCCTTCACCGTTGCTATGATTTTTGTACCTTTGTTTTGAAGTGTATCAGCGTTCAATAATTGTTGTTTTGTTACACATTCAGTAATATTCCTCGACACATTTCGATGATGGCTTTTGCATGTATTTGCCCAAGAAACGGATTCTTCAAAATCTACGGCTGGCATTTCTACAATTTCTCGTACACGTGAGGCCCAGGTGAAAGATCGATATCATGGACAGACAGCTTTGTGTCCAAGGCATCGATGAAATTGTTCAATATGTAGTGAACTATATTCGGTGATTTTTCTATGTAGGTCCCACCCTTATTTATACTATGGGCTCACTGGCGTAACAGCCACACTGATTTGACCTTTCGGAATTTCGTTTCACCACACGAAAGATTTCTATTCTAGTCTGTCTCGGACCTTCAGTAATCCGTAGCTCTTTTCTTCTGTTCGTAACTCAATGCTTCTACATCTTCCGTACATGCATTTTCGTCAACTTTGGTATCTTTGAACCATTGTACGTACCATTCCTGTCTACTGTTATCTTCTATTGTGGCTGCTTCGTGAATTTCGTGTAGTGAAAGAAAATCCAAACCAGTTTCAAATTCCGTTTCCATATGTTGATCCATCGCATCTATGATCCTTTTTTCTAGATCTATACTGAATTGTTTTTCGCGATCGGTGATTGGAGTTCGAGACAAATTTATAGCACTTATCGCTACCGATAGAAGTTGAATAATATTCACGGAATTAACGTACATTTTTATTCATATTTGGAAATCCGTGATTGGAAAGCCTTACCTACTTCTGTGCTCATATAGGCGGAAAATTTGAGAATGGTTTTTACCAGTTATTCACGAATTATTGCAATAAACAATACGCCATTTATTGTTATATTCGTCGTTATCATCGTGAATGTCTAGTAATCGAAGAATGCAAAATTGTTTTCCTTTGAACTCTATTTTTATTTCAGCCCGTTCACGAATTATAAAAAAAAGGTTTCAAGGGTGCGTTCGACGCCTTAAAAGTGGCGTTCCGCCAAAACGGGAAAATTTATATGCGCCCACTTAGTTTCTACGAATATTGGCCCATGCTGGAAAGTAAGAAACTTGAACGTTTTCCTTGTGATGGAGTGGGGTAGAGCGGATGTAATTCACACGAATATGCAGTCGCGCCATAGAACGAGCTTATATTGAGGTCAATTCAGCCTGGAATCGTTAAAAGGCTAACTGATTATTCGATGCTCTTGCCTAAAAAGCGAAGTGCAATTTTAACCCCTAAATTGTGAGGTATTGATAAAAACAAAATCAAATATCCGCTACTTTTGCATTCTCTACATGCATGCAAATTGACCACCCCATTAGCTTTAAATTCACGAAAATACACATGGAAAAATTGCATTTTTGCAATAAACAACATAAATTTTTTTGTTATCGGCACCGTTCCCATCTCCAATGTATAGTGCTTGGAAAATAAAACCTCGTTGCAATCGGACGGATACTGCCCGTATTATCTGTCGCCCCGATTTAAATAACGTGCTTTCGAGAAAAAAAGCTTTTCAAGATTCAAAACCCATTTCGGAGCTAGCGTCCACACGACGGAATTGATCGTCGCCTTTTCATTCTGCGTGTACCCACCAATGCATTTTTTATCGCAGATCTTCAGTTGTTAGGTCGTTGTATATTTATTGTACCACGACTGGACTAAACGACTTCAAGTTGCTACTTTCACCGGCTTTTACGGAAAGCCGAATGCGTTACGAAAAATGAGCTCTAAAAATGAAAATGTCGCGTATAATTCCTTTTGTATAACATTTTTGCGATGTTTGTACACAATTTAAACCAATGGAAAGAACGGTCAACATTTTTCTATTTAGATGTAGCACTTTAATACTCGATATTTATATTTATAGTTACATTTCCCTAAGACTATTTTACTAAATACTATGAAATTCCGTAATCAATATATTATTAATAATAATCAATATATATGAAGGTAGGAAGTTAATTATTCATTATTCAAATATGCGTATACGATCTGAGAAATTTAGGCTTTGAAGATTCCATACCTTTCACGTTTATCCTACAATTCTCACTATTTCGGGTGGGGGTCAAATTGTCGCATGACCAAATATAGAACGACAAAGATTTCGAAACGACAGAATTATGAACTCCCGAAACAACGAAGGTAAAATTATTCCAAATTTTATCCGTTGGCCGATGACAAAATCGAATAACTATTACACCAAAGGATTACTTATTCGAGAGCTCATTTATTCGAGAACATATATTCAGATGATAGTCCGCACTTTGAGTCATACGAATACAGATTCGAACAATGGACAACATTCATATCTCCGAAATAGAAAAAAGCGAGTATCTAATATTCGTGATACCGTCTATAGCAAAAAGCCATAGATCGAGACTACGAACTTCGAATGAGTAGATCTCAGAAACGCAAATGATCGATGGTCCGAAATGGCGAATGCCTAAATGGCGAATACCTGAATGGCGAACTTGGCATGGCTGCCTGACTCGACTGACCGCCAGCGTCATCTGCCAACTTCACTCTGAAGCGCAAGTAACGTACTTCTCGATCCATTGTTCCATTGTTTTCGATATCCGGACCGTTCGCCGGTTTGACCCCTCGCCATTTGAACTGATCGACTTTTTGGCCCTTCGCTTTAATGAATTCGAAATTGTAAACTTTCGTAATATTTACAATTCGACGATTTAACGTCTCGAATTGTTTGGTCTATATATAAGGCGAGTCGATACTATATCTCTCGTTATTTTGTTAATTCTGATATTTGTTTTCGCTATAAATCAACTTCGAGATTTTTGTATTCACAATTTCGATTAAACTACTTTACAGGCTATCATAAGATTGATTTATCTATATTGGAACGTTCGTCATTACTGAATTCGACTTTTTGGCCCTTCTGAATATTGATCGTTCGAATTTCCGATCCCCACCCACTATTTCGAGTTCCTTTGAGAGTACATCTAGTCGTTCCACTACGGATAGCCCGCGTACGAGGGCACAGGGAAACTATCGAAAACCTTTGCTGGTACAAGTGCGTTCGTTTTACCGAATTCCATGTGGCTAAATAATGCGTTCATTCCACTGACAATAAGCTGCAGTCCACCACATCTCCCTGTAAAAGGGAGCACCTGAAGACTTGCCTTGGAATATTTGTGGCAAGAAGTATTCGATATTCGATGAGGACTATCGACACGTTGATGTCGAGAGTTTTCAGGGGAATAATACGAGTACATAGTGGGGGAGAAAGGAAAGGGCACGGGAGAGAGAAAGAGAGAGGGTAAGCGAATATAAGCCACACGTGTTCTCGGTTTGGAATCAAACGCAAATCGGTCTTCGTCACCGTCCAAACTTTTCGGCTATCGGTCCACGCCGGTGGCGGTTTTTCGTGGCTTCGAGGGCGACACACGTGTCTCGCGCGGCGCACCAGCTTGCGAGATCTTTACTCGCCGACACGAGATCCTGCTCGGGTTCGAGGATGAGGCACATAGGTGATGGGCGAAAGGGAGGAGGGACTTCCATCCGAAAATTGCCTTCTTTTATCTGGTCAGGGGCGGATTTCCCTACAGGCCGAGTTGGGCAGCCCTAAAATCTGTTCGTGAATTCCGGTGGAACAACGTCAGAGTCATCGAAACGAGCTTGTGGGAAATTAAGAAGGAAAACGGGCTCAATTTCCCGGTATCTCGTCGCTCGATTGAAAGCCGTTCGGTAGAGGGAGCGAGGATCACGCTTGAGCAACACCATGCGAAGATTCGGGGTATGTTTTGGCGCATTGAAGGATTTGAGCGATGTGTGCACGTCACAAAATAGCGGGAGGAAGATTGCGCGCAGTTCACAGAGGTAGCACCATGATGTCGAAAGGTAATTAGCTATCGAGTTACGTTCAACCCCCGCGTTGTTTAGCTGCCTACCCCGCGCCAATGTGGCTGCGCTTGCCTGCCCTGCTGGCTCTGTGGATCCACTTTCAGACATGCAATTACGTCTGATGGAAATGGAAGGCCCGACTGCCTCTTCCACCTCGTCCCTTGACTTGTTCCACCCCCTCTTCTTCTTCTTCTTCTTCTCCTTCTTACGTTACTGCTTTCTTCTCCGTCTTCTTCGACGAGTTGCTCTCTCACGTGTAACTCGTATGGGAGATGGGGCTAGACGTCAAGGTTGCGGAGGGAAGAGCAAGGGGTCTAGGTTGGAAAGCGCTCGCGAAATATTTGCCTCAACTTGTCCCACCGAAACCCACGGAACATTTTTTCGAAGTGATTTGCATATGGTCTCCAGTATTATATTACTCGAACCTCGGCGACGTATATTAACTCATCGCGCTCCGTCGTACTTGCGTTTGCGACCAAGATTCCACTTGGGAAATGGAAAAGTCCAACGAGCGATGCGGGAGTGCGGAACCCGGAGAAAAACACTTTGGCGAACGGTACATTGCCCTTGAATAGGAGTCGCTAGGATTGCTTAGTTTCGTTTCGCCGCCTTCCTGCCGCTGTTGCAGCCCTTCGGTTTAAGGGCGGGGTAAAGTATTAACATTTTTTTTTTCGTTTTTTTAAAATTTTTTTAAATGAATGCATAATATATCAAGAATATTGTGTTAAAATTTCAAGTCAATCGGAGTAAAATTGACGAAGTTATATTTGAGCGTCTATTGCTCCATGCCGGGCGGCAGCTGCGCGGCGCGCTATTGTATTTTTCGACCCCGAATAAATTTCTTGATAAGCGGGCCTGTTCCGGTCCCGTTATGTATATTCGAGGCATGGTGTATATTAGTATACACATTAGTCGCAAAAAGATGGTCTCGATCATCTTGATGGAAGCCTTTTGCTCTACGGACCTGGCATCGACGACTTTGAGTGAGTATAAGAAAATTGTCGAGTTTTATTTTGAATTTCTAAAAATTCAAAGATAATTGAAAAATCTGAAAAAATTCATACGTATTCAGAAAAATGAACGAATCACGAAAAAAAATTGGGTTGCGGGGAAATTTGTTGACTAATTTTTTTTTTCATCATTTTGTTAATAACATTTTGGGATTATTATTATGCAAAATTAATCTTTTGAGTACCTTTAATATGCATGAATTTTCTCAGATTTTTATGCAATCGAGAAGTGTTCTCAAACTTATGTGCAATGAGCGCTAAGCGACCAAACTCTTCTGCGTTTGTCAAACCGTTTTTCTGAGACTTGTCATATTTGAAGTCCGTGTGCACGATAACTCAAAATCTACTGGACCAATCGCTTTGAAATTTTGCACAGTACTTCTTCACATAATTCACCAGGTATTGTCGAGAGCTTTTTTATTTCTTTTAATAATTACTAATTTTTCAACAACAAATTAGCCGATTTTTTTTAGCGAAATTCGGGTTTTTGGCTCCCAAGTGCTACGAAAAATCGAAAAATCGAAAAAAAAAAAATCCTCCCGTCATTACCTCGAGAAACATCTCCTTTAACAAATGCAATTTGATTTTTTTGTTTCAGATGATTCTGTTGCGAGTTATGGTGCACACTGCAAACCAACTTTTTTTCGAGGCGCCTCCGGGGTTTAATTTTCACTCGCTCAATTTTGAATAGTTTGCAATGCAAATTTAGCCGAATGTTGTTCAAATGTTACTTTATTATATGTAAATTTTTCAATAAACGAACACTATTCGTTACGCCAAAAAAAAAATCTTAAAAATGCCTTTTTTTCGCCGAATTAACTTTACCCCGCCCTTAGAAGTGCAAAATACTGCACCCAGTTCTAGTTAATACTTTCGAGCAACATCATTGTGGCTACGGTGGAATAATAATTTGTTGTAGAAAATGCAGCACTCGGTAACAAAAAGGGTCTTCGACAACTCCCCATATCTTAATACTCAAACGCTCCTCCAGGAAAACTCACTCACCACACGCGGCCCGTCCACAAAACAAGCCCGAAACGGGAACGATAGGAACGCGAGGCTTCACTCAGTCGAGACAACGTTCGTTGCACCGCCACCCAATAATGATCGCATACCATCCAATACTGAAATCCGAACTAGGTTGCACACACACGGCCACCAATGACAAAGCGCAGAGAAGTGTTTCTCTTCCATCAGCTAACCCAGATAGGGTACTCACAAAAATGAGTTTCCTCTCCATCCCTCAATCAAGCCCAAGAAAAAAAAAAGGGTATTAGAAACGATCCCTCAGTCGTAGCGAGTCAGTCGCAGTCCATCTATCTCTACGAGTAATCCTCTCGATCGAGCCAAGTCAACAATCACTAAAACAACGTACACAATTCTCATCACGATACACACCTTCGCCAACAATCTCAACGACGACGCCCAATGAACTACAGCTTTGCCGTCAAATCAAGGCAACCGTAAACGACCACCGCGTGATCGTCAATTCGCAATTCTGTATTACGACTCAGCCGGTTACACCCAATAACTACAACCTATTGTCACCCGACTAGAAATTTTGCTACGGGCCGGAACAAGCATGGATCCGGCATGCCGTATCCCGTACCGCGGCACTGATCAAGCTGCCGGATCAGGGCCGTAACAGGCGTGAAACGCTTTTTCGCATCCGGCCCGGATCCGGATAATGGACACGGCCCTCATCAGTAGGCCTTTTCAGGCCCTGATCCGACCGCCGTATCAATGCCTGAAATGACAAAAAACAAATGATGAATTTAAGGCGTTAGGCCACAGTAACGGCTATAAAATCATGTGCGAATCCGGCACGCAGGCCATGTCAAGGGACGCTGGATCCGTGCCGGATCCCGCCCGGATCGGGCGTGTCCTACTACGGCATTCCGGATTGCAGCCTGATAGGGGTCTGGTCAGTCTTCAAGCAGCCGGATCAAAATTTCTAGTCGGGCACTTTTCGAAAGAGCGTTCACCGATCTTAAACTACGTTAACGAGTTAGGCCACTGTAACGGCCCAAAAAAAAAGGTTTTTTCACTAATTTTTTGCTCCCGAAATTGAAGGTATTTGAAAAAAAACTTTTAATGGTGTTATCGGGCATACATTAAACTTTATTATAAAATTTTTTCACAGTAAAAAAAAACAAAATGGCGGTTCCGCAGCTATCTTCCCGGGACATGTTTTGCTTCCAGGGCTCCGCGGCACGCAGCACCACTGGTGCACTTTTGAATCTAGAACAAAAAAAAAACCATTAATCTAGAGGGCTATAGCTAGAGAACGTCGATCGGATTTTAAAAAGTATCAATTTTTGTGGATTTGGCGTGCGTTTGAAAACAAAATTGATTTTTGACGAAAAAAACGGCAAGTTTTTTGTTAATAAAAAATCAATAAATAAAGTTCTTGAAAATTCCGATCGACATTCTCAAGATAATGTAAATGTGCACATCTGGTTAAAATTTCAAGTAAAAAAAATGAAAATTGTTCGAGTTATGCTGCGTGCCATTTTGAAAAACCATGTTTCGAGAAAAACGCGTTTAAAGTTTTGCGAATAGTTTTTTATTGGAAAAAATTTAAAAAAGAAGTTAAAAAAAATTTTTACCGTTAGTCTGCAATCCCAGCACCATACATGTGTCCTTCGATAGCCAAATTTTCGTCTTCTTCGTCTTTCCTGGTTGATTTTTGGAGCGCGCGCACTTTTGGCCACGTCGCTCAGAGATGTCTCCGCGTGCGTGATGCGTTTGGCGTCGGCTTCGATGCAGAAATTGTATAACTGTACACCAATTTGCACCTCCAACATCTTGAATATTTGCAAGACGTTGGTAAGGCCGCCATTGAATATGCAAACAGCGATATCCGTCGCAATATCTAGTACAGTTTTTCACCTATGTGAAGTTGGCAACTGACTTTACAGAAAGTAATTTTTTTTTTTTGCATTCGTTTGTACTCGGTTTGTACCCGTTAGTAACGTCTTAAATTTCGTTTGTACCTTAAGGGGGAAAAAAGTACGAGGGTATGAAAAAATGAACCGCAACCCATTTAGAGCTAAGCAATTTTAATAAACGCGACTGAAAAGAGAATCGTTTGTACCCGTTTGTACCGTTAAAATTTTTTTTTTTTAATTTTTTTTCAAATTTTTTTCTGGAAAAAAAAATTTTCGATTTTTTTTTTTTTTTTTATTTCCGTTCGTACCGACAAGTATATCGTTTGGACCACCTAGAAATTGTTTCTATTCATTCGTATCGGTGAGTACGTCGTTTCTACCACCGTGTAATCGTTTATACCCATTCGTACTGACGAGTATATCGTTTGTACCACCGAGAAAACGTTTGTACCCGTCTGTACTATCGAGCAATCGGTTGTACCCGTTCGTATCGACGAATATATCGTTTGAACCACTCAGCAAACGGTTGTACCCGTCTGTACTATCGAGCAATCGTTTGTACCCGTTCGTATCGACAGTATATCGATTGTACCACCGAGAAATCGTTTGTACCCGTTGGTATCGACGAGTATTTCGTATGTACCACCGAGAAAACGTTTGTACCCGTCTGTACTATCAAGCAATCGTTTGGACCCATTCGTACTGACGAGTATATCATTTGTACCAACGAGCAAATGTTTGTACCCGTCTGTATTATCGAGCAATCGTTTGTACCCGTTCGTACCGACGAGTATATCGTTTGTACCACCGAGAAATCGTTTGTACCCGTCTGTACTATCGACCAATCGTTTGTACCCATTCGTATCAACGAGTATTTCGTATGTACCACCGAGAAAACGTTTGTACCCGTCTGTACTATCGGGCAATCGTTTGTACCCATTCGTACTGACGAGTATATCGTTTGTACCAACGAGAAAACGTTTGTACCCGTTTGTACCCGTCTGTACTATCGAGCAATCGTTTGTACCCGTTCGTATCGACGAGTATATCGTTTGTACCACCGAGAAAACGTTTGTACCCGTCTGTACTATCGAGCAATCGTTTGTACCCATTCGTACCGACGAGTATATCATTTGTACCACCGAGAAATCGTTTGTACCCGTCTGTACTATCGACCAATCGTTTGTACCCATTCGTATCGACGAGTATATCGTTTGTACCACCGAGGAATCGTTTGTACCCGTCTGTACTATCGAGCAATCGATTGTACCCGTTCGTATCGACGAGTATATCGTTTGTACCACCGAGAAAACGTTTGTACCCGTCTGTACAATCGAGCAATCGATTGTACCCGTTCGTATCGACGAGTATATCGTTTGTACCATCGAGAAAACGTTTGTACCTGTCTGTACTATCGAGGAATCGTTTGTACCCATTCGTCCTGACGAGTATATCGTTTGTACCACCGAGAAAACGTTTGTACCCATCTGTACTGTCGAGCAATCGTTTGTACCCGTTCGTATCGACGAGTATATCGTTTGTACCACCGAGGAAACGTTTGTACCCGTCTGTAATATCGAGCAATCGTTTGTACCCGTTCGTATCCACAGTATATCGTTTGTACCAGCGAGAAATCGTTTGTACCCATTGGTATCGACAAGTATTTCGTATGTACCACTGAGCAAACGTTTGTACCCGTCTGTACTATCGAGCAATCGTTTGTACCCGTTCGTACTAACGAGTATATGGTTTGCACCAACGAGAAAACGATTGTACCCGTCGGCACTATCGAGCAATCGTTTGTACCGGTCTGTAATATCGAGCAATCGTTTGTACCCCCTCGTACTGACGAGTATATCGTTTGTACCAGAAAGAAAACGTTTGTACCCGTCTGTACTATCGAGCAATCGTTTGTACCCATTCGTATCAACGAGTATATCGTTTGTACCACCGACAAAACGTTTGTACCCGTTGGTATCGACGAATATATCGTTTGTACCACCGCGGAAACGTTTGTACCCGTCTGCACTATTGAGGAATCGTTTGTACCCATTCGCACTGACAAGTATATCGTTTGTACCACCGAGAAAACGTTTGTACCCATCTGTACTATCGAGGAATTGTTTTTACCCTTTCGTACTGACGAGTATATCGTTTGTACCATCGAGAAAACGTTTGTACCCGTCTGTACCATCGAGAAATCGTTTCTACCCGTTCGTATCGACGAGAATGTCGTTTGTACCACCGAGGAAACGTTTCTACGCGTCTGGACTATCGAGCAATCGTTTGTACCCGGTCGTATCGACAGTATATCGATTGTACGACCGAGAAATCGTTTGTACCCGTTGGTATCGACGAGTATTATGTATGTACCACCGAGAAAACGTTTGTACCCGTCTGCACTATCGAGCAGTCGTTTGTACCGGTCTGTAATATCGAGCAATCGTTTGCACCCCCTCGTACTGACGAGTATATCGTTTGTACCACCGAGAAAACGTTTGTACCCGTCTGTACTATCGAGCAATCGTTTGTACCCATTCGTATCAACGAGTATATCGTTTGTACCACCGACAAAACGTTTGTACCCGTTGGTATCGACAAATATATCGTATGTACCACCGCGGAAACGTTTGTACCCGTCTGTACTATTGAGGAATCGTTTGTACTCATTCGTACTGACAAGTATATCGTTTGTACCACCGAGAAAACGTTTGTACCCGTCTGTACTATCGTGGAATCGTTTTTACCCATTCGTACATCGTTCGAATTCGTATATCGTTTGTACCACCGAGAAAACGTTTGTACCCGTCTGTACTATCGAGAAATCGTTTGTACCCGTTCGTATCGACGAGTATTTCGTTTGTACCATCGAGAAAACGTTTGTACCCGTCTGTACTATCGAGCAATCGTTTGTACCCATTCGTACTGACGACTGTATCGTTTGTACCCGCGAGAAAACGTTTGTACCCGTCTGTACTATCGAGCAATCGTTTGTACCCATTCGTACTAACGAGTGTATAGTTTATACCAGCGAGAAAAAGTTTGTACCCGTCGGCACTATCAAGCAATCGTTTGTACCGGTCTGTAATATCGAGCAATGGTTTGTACCCCCTCGTACTGACGAGTATATCGATTGTACGACCGACAAAACGTTTGTACCCGTTGGTATCGACGAATATATCATTTGTCCCACCGCGGAAACGTTTCTACCCGTCTGTACTATTGAGGAATCGTTTGTACCCATTCGTACGGACAAGTATATAGTTTGTACCACCGAGAAAACGTTTGTACCCGTCTGTACTATCGTGGAATCGTTTTTACCCATTCGTACTGACGAGTATTCGTTTGTACCACCGAGAAAACGTTTGTACCCGTCTGTACTATCGAGAAATCGTTTGTACCCGTTCGTATCGACGAGTATGTCGTTTGTACCACCGAGGAAACGTTTGTACGCGTCTGGACTATCGAGCAATCGTTTGTACCCGGTCGTATCGCCAGTATATCGATTGTACCACCGAGATATCGTTTGTACCCGTTAGTATCGACGAGTATTACGTATGTACCACCGAGAAAACGTTTGTATCCGTCTGTACTATCGAGCAATCGTTTGTACCGGTCTGTAATATCGAGCAATCGTTTGTACCCCCTCGTACTAACGAGTATATCGTTTGTACCACCGAGAAAACGTTTGTACCCGTCTGTACTATCGAGCAATCGTTTGAACCCATTCGTGTCAATGAGTATATCGTTTGTACCACGGACAAAACGTTTGTACCCGTTGGTATCGACGAATATATCGTTTGTACCACCGCGGAAACGTTTGTACCCGTCTGCACTATTGAGGAATCGTTTGTACCCATTCGCACTGACAAGTATATCGTTTGTACCACCGAGAAAACGTTTGTACCCATCTGAACTATCGAGGAATCGTTTGTACCCATTCGTTCTGACGAGTATATCGTTTGTACCCCCGAGAAAACGTTTGTACCCATCTGTACTATCGAGCAATCGTTTGTACCCGTTCGTATCGACGGGTACATCGATTGTACCACCGAGGAAACGTTTGTACCCGTCTGTACTATCGAGCAATCGTTTGTACCCGTTCGTATCGACGAGTATGTCGTTTGAACCACCGAGAGATCGTTTGTACTCATTCGTACCGGTGATTTATCGTTTGTACCCATTCGTACTGACGAAAATATCGTCTGTACCACCGAGAAATCGTTTGTACCCGTCTGTACTATCGACCAATCGTTTGTACCCATTCGTATCAACGAGTATTTCGTATGTACCACCGAGAAAACGTTTGTGCCCGTCTGTACTATCGGGCAATCGTTTGTACCCATTCGTACTGACGAGTATATCGTTTGTACCAACGAGGAAACGTTTGTACCCGTCTGTACTATCGAGCAATCGTTTGTACCCGTTCGTATCGACGAGTACATCGTTTGTACCACCGAGGAAACGTTTGTACCCGTCTGTACTATCGAGCAATCGTTTGTACCCGTTCGTATCGACGAGTATGTCGTTTGTACCACCGAGAGATCGTTTGTACTCATTCGTACCGGCGATTAATCGTTTGTACCCATTCGTACTGACGAGAATATCGTTTGTACCAACGAGAAATTGTTTGTACCCGTCTGTACTATTGAGCAATCGTTTGTACCCGTTCGTATCGACAGTATATCGTTTGTACCACCGAGAAATCATTTGTACCCGTTGGTATCGACGAGTATTTCGTATGTACTACCAAGAAAACTTTTGTACCCGTCTGTATATCGAGCAATCGATTGTACCCGTTCGTATCGACGAGTATATCGTTTGTACCACCGAGAACTCGTTTGTACCCGTCTGTACTATCGACCAATCGTTTGTACCCATTCGTATCGACGAGTATTTCGTATGTACCACCGAGAAAACGTTTGTACCCGTCTGTACTGTCGGGCAATCGTTTGTACCCATTCGTACTGACGAGTATATCGTTTGTACCACCGAGAAATCGTTTGTACCCGTCTGTACTATCGAGCAATCGTTTGTACCCATTCGTACTGACGAGTATATCGTTTGTACCACCGAGGAAACGTTTGTACCCGTCTGAAATATCGAGCAATCGTTTGTACCCGTTCGTATCCACAGTATATCGTTTGTACCAGCGAGAAATCGTTTGTACCCGTTGGTATCGACGAATATATCGTTTGTACCACCGCGGAATCGTTTGTACCCGTCTGTACTACTGAGGAATCGTTTGTACCCATCTGCACTGACAAGTATACCGTTTGTACCGCCGAGGAAACGTTTGTACCCCCGTCTGTAATATCGAGCAATCGTTTGTACCCGTTCGTATCAATGAGTATATCGTTTGTACCACCGACAAAACGTTTGTACCCGTTGGTATCGACGAATATATCGTTTGTCCCACCGCGGAAACGTTTCTACCCGTCTGTCCGATTGAGGAATCGTTTGTACCCATTCGTATTGACAAGTATATCGTTTGTAACACCGAGAAAACGTTTGTACCCGTCTGAACTATCGTGGAATCGTTTTTACCCATTCGAACATCGTTCGAATTCGTATATCGTTTGTACCACCGAGAAAACGTTTGTACCCGTCTGTAGTATCGAGCAATCGTTTGTACCCATTCGTACTGACGAGTGTATCGTTTGTACCCGCGAGAAAACGTTTGTACCCGTCTGTACTATCGAGCAATCGTTTGTACCGGTCTGTAATATCGAGCAATGGTTTGTACCCCCTCGTACTGACGAGTATATCGGTTGTACCACCGAGAAAACGTTTGTACCCATCTGTACTATCGAGCAATCGTTTGTATCCATTCGTATCAACGAGTATATCGTTTGTACCACCGACAAAACGTTTGTACCCGTTGGTATCGACGAATATATCGTTTGTACCACCGCGGAAACGTTTGTACCCGTCTGCACTATTGAGGAATCGTTTGTACCCATTCGCACTGACAAGTATATCGTTTGGACGACCGAGAAAACGTTTGTACCCATCTGTACTATCGAGGAATCGTTTGTACCCATTTGTTCTGACGAGTATATCGTTTGTACCACCGAGAAAACGTTTGTACCCATCTGTACTATCGAGCAATCGTTTGTAGCCGTTCGTATCGACGAGTACATCATTTGTACCACCGAGGAAACGTTTGTACCCGTCTGTACTATCGAGCAATCGTTTGTACCCATTCGTATCGACGAGTACATCGTTTGTACCACCGAGAAATCGTTTGTACCCGTCTGTACTATCGTGGAATCGTTTTTACCCATTCGTACATCGTTCGAATTCGTATATCGTTTGTACCGCCGAGAAAACGTTTGTACCCGTCTGTTCTATCGGGCAATCGGTTGTACCCATTCGTACTGACGAGTATATCGTTTTTACCAACGAGAAAACGTTTGTACCCGTATGTACTATCGAGCAATCGTTGGTACCCGTTCGTATCGACGCGTACATCGTTTGTACCACCGAGGAAACGTTTGTACCCGTCTGTACTATCGAGCAATCGTTTGTACCCGTTCGTATCCACAGTATATCGTTTGTACCAGCGAGAAATCGTTTGCACCCGTTGGTATCGACGAATATATCGGTTGTACCACCGCGGAATCGTTTGTACCCGTCTGTACTACTGAGGAATCGTTTGTACTCATCTGCACTGACAATTATATCGTTTGTACCACCGAGAAAACGTTTGTACCCGTCTGTACTATCGAGGAATCGTTTTTACCCATTCGTACTGACGAGTATATCGTCTGTACCACCGTGAAAACGTTTGTACTCGTCTGTACTATCGAGCAATCATTTGTACCCATTCGTACCGACGAGTATATCGTTTGTACCACCGAGAAAACGTTTGTACCCGTCTGTACTATCGTGGAATCGTTTTTACCCATTCGTACTGACGAGTAAATCGTTTGTACCACCGTGAAAACGTTTGTACTCGTCCTTACTATCGAGCAATCGTTTGTACCCATTCGTACCGACGAGTATATCGTTTGTACCAACGAGAAAACGATTGTACCCGTCGGCACTATCGAGCAATCGTTTGTACCGGTCTGTATTATCGAACAATGGTTTGTACCCCCTCGTACTGACGAGTATATCGTTTGTACCACCGAGAAAACGTTTGTACCCGTCTGTAATATAGAGCAATCGTTTGCACCCGTTCGTATCAATGAGTATATCGTTTGTACCACCGACAAAACGTTTGTACCCGTTGGTATCGACGAATATATCGTTTGTCCCGCCGCGGAAACGTTTGTCCCCGTCTGTACTATTGAGGAATCGTTTGTACCCATTCGTACTGACGAGTATATCGTTTGTACCACCGAGAAAACGTTTGTACCCATCTCTACAATCGAGCAATCGTTTGTACCCGTCCGTATCAACAAGTATATCGTTTTTACCACCGAGAAATCATTTGCACCCGTTGGTATCGACGAGAATTTCGTTTGTACCAACGAGAAAACGTTTATACCCGTCGGCACTATCGAGCAAGCGTTTGTACCGGTCTGTAATAGCGAGCCATCGTTTGTACCCCCTCGTACTGACGAGTATATCGTTTGTACCACCGACAAAACGTTTGTACCCGTTGGTATCGACGAATATATCGTTTGTACCACCGCGGAAACGTTTGTACCCGTTTGTACTATTGAGGAATCGTTTGTACCCATTCGTACTGACAAGTATATCGTTTGTACCACCGAGAAAACGTTTGTACCCGTCTGTACTATCGTGGAATCGTTTTTACTCATTCGTACTGACGAGTATATCGTTTGTACCACCGAGAAAACGTTTGTACCCGTCTGTACTATCGAGCAATCGTTTGTACCCGTTCGTACTGACGAGTATATCGTTTGTACCACCGACAAAACGTTTGTACCCGATGGTATCGACGAATATATCGTTTTTCCCACCGCGGAAACGTTTGTACCTGTCTGTCCTATTGAGGAATCGTTTGTACCCATTCGTACTGACAGGTATATCGTTTGTACCACCGAGAAAACGTTTGTACCTGTCTGTACTATCGAGGAATCGTTTGTACCCATTCGTCCTGACGAGTATATCGTTTGTACCACCGAGAAAACGTCTGTACCCATCTGTACTATCGAGCAATCGTTTGTACCCGTTCGTATCGACGAGTAGATCGTTTGTACCGCCGAGAAATCGTTTGCTTGGGTTTCCGTCATCGAGTAATCGTTTGTACCGGTTCGTACCAACGAGTAAATCATTTGTACCAGCACTTAATCTTGTGTTTCGGTCCATACTGACGAGTATGTCGTTTGTACCGCCGAGCAATAATTTCTATTTTTTCGTGCCAAGGAGTATATCGTTTGTACCGCCAAGCGTAAGTTTCGTCGAGTAAGTAAGTAAGTAAGCGTACATGGGTACAAACGATTTCTCTGTGGTACAAACGATATACTCGTCAGGACGAATGGGTACAAACGATTCCTCGATAGTACAGACAGGTACAAACGTTTTCTCGATGGTACAAACGATATACTCGTTGATACGAACGGGCACAATCGATTGCTCGATATTACAGACGGGTACAAACGTTTTCTCGCTGGTACAAACGATACACTCGTCAGTACGAATGGGTACAAAAGATTGCTCGATAGTACAGACGGGTACAAACGTTTCCTCGGTGGTACAAGCGATGTACTCGTCGATACGAACGGGTACAATCGATTGCTCGATAGTACAGACGGGTACAAACGTTTTCTCGCTGGTACAAACGATACACTCGTCAGTACGAGTGGGTCCAACCGATTGCTCGATAGTACAGACGGGTACAAACGTTTTCTCACTGGTACAAACGATACACTCGTCAGTACGAATCGGCACAAACGATTGCTCGATAGTACAGACGGGTACAAACGATTTCTCGGTGGTACAAACGATATACTCGTCGATACGAACGGGTACAAACGATTGCTCGATAGTACATACGGGTACAAACGTTTTCTCGTTGGTAAAAACGATATACTCGTCAGTACGAATGGGTACAACCGATTGCCCGATAGTACAGACGGGTACAAACGTTTTCTCGGTGGTACATACGAAATACTCGTCGATACGAATGGGTACAAACGATTTCTCGGTGGTACAAACGATATACTCGTCGATACGAATGGGTACAATCGATTGGTCGATAGTACAGACGGGTACAAACGTTTTCTCGTTGGTAAAAACGATATACTCGTCAGTACGAATGGGTACAACCGATTGCCCGATAGTACAGACGGGTACAAACGTTTTCTCGGTGGTACATACGAAATACTCGTCGATACGAATGGGTACTAACGATTGGTCGATAGTACAGACGGGTACATACGATTTCTCGGTGGTACAAACGATATACTCGTCGATACGAATGGGTACAAACGATTGCTCGATAGTACAGACGGGTACAAACGTTTTCTCGGTGGCACAAACGATATACTCGTCAGAACGAATGGGTACAAACGATTCCTCGATAGTACAGACGGGTACAAACGTTTTCTCGGTGGTACAAACGATATACTCGTCGATACGAACGGGTACAATCGATTGCTCGATAGTACAGACGGGTACAAACGTTTTCTTGGTGGTACAAACAATATACTCGTCAGTACGAATGGGTATAACCGATTACACGGTGGTAGAAACGATGTACTCACCGATACGAATGAATAGAAACAATTTCTAGGTGGTCCAAACGATTTACTTGTCGGTACAAACGGAAATTAAAAAAAAAAAAAAAATCGAAAATTTTTTTTTTCAGAAAAAATTTTGAAAAAAAAAATTAAAAAAAAAAAATTTTAACGGTACAAACGGGTACAAACGATTCTCTTTTCAGTCACGTTTATTAAAATTGCTTAGCTCTAAATGGGTTGCGGTTCATTTTTTCATACCCTCGTACTTTTTTCCCCCTTAAGGTACAAACGCAATTTAAGACGGTACAAACGGGTACAAACCGAGTACAAACGAATGCAAAAAAAAAAAATTAGCTTCTGTAAAGTCAGTTGCCAACTTCACATAGGTGAAGTTGGCATAGGTGAAGTTCCGCTTGAGGATGATTTGGGGGCCAAACTCCAAACGGTAGCGTTGAAACTTTCGTTATTGTTTTGAGTATAGGCCCCCAAGCAACGCTCCAGCAACTCGTCCCGGCTCAATTCCATGTAGATGGGTTTGATGGCTTGATAAACCTCCTCACTCATTGGCTGATTGTGATGATACGCATCCAAGGCATTTTCTGCTTTCGCTTTCTTCCAACTGCACCAATTCTCCGAACATTTTTCGTGCTGAGGCTTTTCATCCGTTGACATTTTGTGAAAAAGGGTTGCCCAGATCTCATTTTTCATATTTTTGATGGAATCGGAATTTCGACGGATTGCTAAGCCGTAATAAATGCTTAGTTCGTCAATCAATTTGGCAGTGAGTTTTCCTCTTCCCCCGAGACCTTTTGTTCCTTTTTTTAAGTTTCTCAATCGAGTGCCCATTCTTTTTTGCACGTGATCTATGCACTCTTTTTTTTAACATCAACATTTTCATAAGGCTTCGAATCCACGATGCCTTTGAAAGTTTTGGAATCGCCATCTCCGATATAATTGCAGTCGTTTCGGAGCAAGTTTTGACACGCTTGACGGCGACCTTCATTTCCCAAGGACAACAAATTTTATTTCGCACAGGACCTTTTTTTTTCTTATTCTAGAGGGTTTAAACTATTTTTTAAGCCAATAAAAAAAATCGATTTTTCAAAAAATTTACAGTGGCTTTACCCCTTAAGGCTAAATTGTAACGTTTCTTGTTTCAATTCAAAAGATACTTTATTAGCCTCAGGCAGTACCCTGCCCTTTGTACTAGTTTTTTGCAATTCCAGCGCGATTCTATTTAATTCGCCCACAATCGAGTTCCTACGAACATTCACCGTCGAATAAATCGTGTCTCATCCTTTCCAAATGTGACACAATATTGTAGGCTCCATTGGACACTTCGAAAAATATTGTCCAATAGTAATGATTGTGGGTGTTTGCATGGCAGCGTTGTTCACTAAACAGTTAAATAGATCCGTAAGCATTTTCGGAGTAGCTCTATTCCGATGTGCGGCCTGAAACGCATCTGTAACCCAACCGAACGCAAACAAGCTCGACAGAGCAACGAGTTCAAGAAGTACCCAGCCAGTGCTCTGAACTGTTATCAAGGCTCCCAAAGTCGAATGTAAACTCGAAATAATACATCGCACGTATTGCAGAAAGAAAGAAAAAACATTGTGAATTGCGACAATGAGTAGAAAACGAAAGGCGCGCGAAGCTTACGCGAGTGACAGCGATTCACCAAGATTGAAGGATAATGAAAAAAAAAAAAAGGAAAACAATCGCCTACACTGTTTTGTCAAGCACGAGGATGTCCACGACCCTCTCTTGTAGTTCGAATGCGATGAAATCTACCCTCGGGAGTCGCTTCGCGAGGAGGGCTTTTTGGGGGAGGCACGCAGGGGGAGGTTGGACAATATTCTCGTCCTAATCTCCGCGAGACTCCTCTCGAGAGTTAAATACGTTATTCGAGAGGAAAGAGAGAGAGAGAGAGAGAGAGAGAGAGAGGGAGGAGAGCATAAGAGAGAGGGTGTCTCTTTCTTTTGTCTCTGGGCACCTCGGGTCTTCTGGTCTCCATGCTCGCTGGCTCTCGCCGTCTATCGTCAGAAAAATTTATAGCTCGAGAGAAAAAAAGATAAAGAAAGAAGAGGGAAGATACAGAGGGTTCTCGTAGGCGAAAAAGTACAAGAAGAAAAGTGGGCGAGAGGAAAGCAAGACAGAGAGAGAGAGAGAAGTAGATGAGTGTCTCTCACCCCTGAATTGGGACGAGGGACACGAGCCACCGATGTTCAACCAGGGCTCAATCTCTCTCGCTCTCCCTTCGTTCCCGTCGTGTTTTTATCTACTTTCTTTCTCCTTCTAATCCCCCGACATCGCGAATCTTACCCTCCTCCTTCTCTCGTGTACCCGGCATCGAGAAAACGAAGAATGAAAGTGATGAGGGGGCCCGGGAGAGAGGGGGGAGGGTACAGTTGTTCGGCGAGGTCGAAGGGTCAAACTTCTTGTAAACCATAAAGAGGATTCCCAGTCATTAGATCGTTTTGCCAGAGGCTTGATGGCACACGCACACATACACAGCGAAGCTTTTTCACGTAACGCTACGCTCGCGCGTTTCAGGCACCGGCAATATTCCAACGAGTCAAAAGCAACCCCTGACGGGTACGAAGGTTTCATCTTTTCTTTTCGCATAAATCGCCAAATACCCGGACCTCCTGTGCACCTCCCATTCACGGCCCTAAGAGGATTATTTCCTCGTTTTCGTATACGCGAAGTCGTTCGTCGCCTCGGAGGAACAAAATTCGCCACACCGGACAGTGATACGTTTTCTCGCTAAATATATGTATACCGCAATGTGGATGGGAAATGGGAAATTAGCAAGGGCCGCACAGGTGGCGGCCTGAGAGAACGGCGAGGGATGTATTTTCCAAACTTTTCGGTCCTCCAGATGGCATTATACGAGATGCACCCTAGGACCATGCTTCAGCCCCCCTCCCGTCCACAACGGCCGCACATTTTGCAATGTTCTCGGAATAATTGCATACGGTATGAAGGCACATCGACGTTGAGCATTTTTTCTCAGCAAGAAACGCAAAGAATAACTACGGTCGACCGTGTCTCGAAAAATGCACCAAACAAAGCTTCCTGTTAGATGATAACTATTTTATAGAAATCATTATTTGTAACTTTATTACTTTGAGATGACAGTGAATTCGTGTATCGTTTATTGAGGCCCTACACCCGGTTGAACATTTTTAAAATATCGATCTTTGGGTTTCGACGGAATCTCAAGATATAACTTTTCGAAAATATCCTCGAAATATTTCGAGGCGATTCGTTCAACACCGAGGGAGTTGTGGGTGTATATGGGTAGGTTTCGCGGACCGGCGAACTTCAAACGCGTTTTTCTCAAAATCATTTTTTCAAAATCGGCAACCACGTAATCCCAAAAATAACTGCATCAATAAACTTCAAATTTGACATGTTTTTTTTTCACATATCAAAATGCAGTGCTTGAATGAAAGAATTGTTTGTTTCGTCGCATGGTTTTTTTTCTCAACGAAATTAGAGCATTTTTTCACCAAAAATCGACACTTTCACTTTGGACGGCAGCCATTTTTTCGTATATCTATATTTTATTGAAACCTTCGTCCAAGCACCAAATCATTTCTCGTCTGCACGAACCATTGTATCTATCACATTTTCAATAAAACTCGCGCGAAAGATACTTGAAAACATACTCTTGGAGGTGAAAAATAAAATAAAAACTTTCACGTGTCCCCAAAAAAAAATTTCGGAAATTCCCCTATTTTCGCCCACGAGCTAGATATGACGGTTTAAATAACAGTATTTAACAATCATTGATAATTTTTTTATATTCGTAAAGTGACATTTTTCGAAATATGGAACCTTGTAGAATTGAAAACCGTTTTGGTGTATTTTCTTTTCGAAAATAATTATTCCAGTCTTGAACTATAGAGTTGGAAGAAGATGGGGGATGCACCTGACGAGATGGTAAATGTTCCAAGGGCTGGTGGTGGGTACCGAGGCCCTAGAAAGATATCGACGAAAATACTCCACGAGAATTAAATTACATTTTTTTAATAAAGCTCAACAGGCAGTAATCAATTCCGCCAATCTCTCGTTCGGAGTCTGCAGGCAAAAGCGCGAAAAAAAATCATCCTGGATCCTATGGGTGGTGCGCGGGGCAGGGGTTGCTTTTAATCGAGCTCTTTTTAATAGCTTCGTGAGCGCGATGTATTATGTACGAGTAGCGAGAACTCTTGGTTCTTGCGGTCGGACGTGACCCGGAGAAAAGTATTAATTAAGAGCATTGGACACCCCGCCGTCTTTGCACCTCGGGCCGCTGAGTCGATTAAACGCCGGACACCCACTGGATTTTTTCTCATAGCTCGGCATAACTGAGTTTTGCATCGGTATGAACGAATAAACTTTTCCAGTTTTTCACAACCAAATTGGAAACTTCAAAAAGACGTTTAGTTTCATCGACAGAAAGGAACAGTGAATCGCCTATTTTTACCAACAATTTAGTGGAATAAACTGAAGAATAAGAAAAATGTTTTAAATGTCCCATTTTTTTTTACAAGACCGAGGAAGATGGCCATTTTCAAAGAACTCTTTTTGACGGAGCCCGGATTTTGGAAGTTTACGAAAAAGTTCGAAAAATCCTCAGCGCGATCGTCTATGAGCAGAATGTGAAGTAATCTCGAGAATTGCGACAGGTAACTTGTGCAGTGCGTAGGGACGATCTGAGAAAAACATAGAGGGAGAAGGAGAATCGTGATTTCGTGAGGTACCAGGTCGTATATCACCCCGTCGGTGGTTCTTGGCCTCTCGAGCTCTTCGCAGCCGGAGCAATTGAGTTAGGAAGGAAGGAACCAGTTCGGCAAACACTTCTTTCTCTCTCCCTCTCTCCCTCTCTCTCTCTCTCTCTCTCTCTCTCTCTCTCTCTCTCTCTTTCATTCGAGCTCTCCTTAACCCCTCCTTCGCAGCACTGGTGGCTGAACGAAATTTATAGGCTTAAAAAAGTCCAAGAGGGTCTCTCACTTTATCGGTAATGTACTGATCTTTCCTTCGTCGAGATGCCAGAGTGAGAGAGAGAGAGAGAGAGAGAGAGAGAGAGAGAGAGAGAGAGAGAGAGAGAGGCAAGACCCCTCGGCCCCATCCGAGTCTGCCCAACCCCATGCACGTGGCTTTTCCTACAATCTGGATGGAAGAAGCGCACCCTCGACGAGAATGCAACGATTTTCCCTTGGCTCACTTCAAGCCACATCCCTCACATCCTCTCTGTACACACATACGCAGAGCACGTAATTTATATCGACTCCTTGACAGAGAGAATTACGATTTGTATGCATCTATATATACATATTCTAAAATGGACTGCGCGGTGGTGACCTTTAGCCTTCAAGCTTTCTTGATACCCCAGCGAGGCTTTACTTTTCCAAAGCTATCCGACGTCGAATTTCGATGGTTCACCGACGGCGATCGGATATCCCGATCTACTCCGATGAGAACTTCGAGCTTGAGTTTACTCACCCATATTTAGGTGGTGTGCTGCTTACGAAAATGAATCGAAGAGCTCTATAGTGAAGGAAGAGAATCGAAATCCTTAAACTTAATCCTTAATCATTAATACTTGAATTTGCAATCCTTGAACTTGCATGCTCAAACTTGTCATACTTGGGAAACTAAAATTTGTATGTTTAAATTTGTAACAGTTAAACTTGCGTATTAAAACTCGTATACTTAAGGGCGGGGTAAAGTATTTAATTTTTTTTTCATTTAAAAAAATTTTTTTTAAATGAATGCATAATATATCAAGAATATTGTGTTAACATTTCAAGTCGATCGGACTAAAATTGACAAAGTTATGAGTATTTGAGCGTCTATTGCTCCATGCCGGGTTTTATACGTGGGCAGCAGCTGCGCGGCGCGCTATTGTATTTTTCGACGATTTTTTATGGAAGAGATGCAAATCAGTACAGGGCCAAGTTCTCACGAATGGGCCCGATAAGTTGACGATTTGCGAATTAGTAGAGCAGAGGAGCAAGCGGCGCACGACAGTAGAGAAGAAAGAGTTTTGCGTAGACAAACGCAAAAAGATGCTCTCGATCATCTTGATGGAAGCCTTTTGCTCTACGGACCTGGCATCGACGACTTTGAGTGAGTATAAGAAAACTATCGAGTTTTATTTTGAATTTCTAAAAATTCAAAGATTATTGAAAAATCTGAAAAAATTCATACGTATTCAGAAAAATGAACGAATCACGAGAAAAAAAAATGGGTTGCGGGGAAATTTGTTGACTAATTTTTTTTTTCATCATTTTGTTAATAACATTTTGGAATTATTATTATGCAAAATTAATCTTTTGAGTACCTTTAATATGCATGAATTTTCTCAGATTTTTATGCAATCGAGAAGTGTTCTCAAACTTATGTGCAATGACGCAATGAGCGCTAAGCGACCAAACTCTTCTGCGTTTTTTAAACCGTTTTTCTGAGACTTGTCATATTTGAAGTCCGTGTGCACGATAACTCAAAATCTACTGGACCAATCGCTTTGAAATTTTGCACAATACTTCTTCACATAATTCACCAGGTATTGTCGAGAGCTTTTTTGTTTTTTTTAATAATTACTAATTTTTCAACAACAAATTAGCCGATTTTTTTTTAGCGAAAATCGGGGTTTTGGCTCCCAAGTGCTACGAAAAATCGAAAAATCGAAAAAAAAAAATCCTTCCGTCATTACCTCGAGAAACATCTCCTTTAACAAATGCATTTTGATTTTTTTGTTTCAGATGATTCTGTTGCGAGTTATGGTGCACACCGCAAACCAACTTTTTTTCGAGGCGCCTCCGGGGTTTAATTTTCACTCGCTCAATTTTGAATATTTTGCAATGAAAATTTAGGAAAATGTTGTTCAAATGTTACTTTATTATATGTAAATTTTTCAATAAACGAACACTATCCGTTACGCCAAAAAAAAAATCTTGAAAACATGCTTTTTTTTCGCCGAATTAACTTCACCCCGCCCTTAAACTTGCAATACTTGAACCTACATACTTCAATTTTTGATACGTAAACATGCATATTCACACTTGTAATCCTTAAGCTACAGATCAATACTTGTAAAATTTTCAAATATTATTAGTACTCGACGAATTTCAACTCAAGAGCTAGTAGAATAGAAGTAAACGAGGGTGATCGTAAGAATGCCTAGTGGCTACGAAACCCTAACAAAGCAAATACGAGTTTGTGACACGACACGCTGCAAACTGTTGTGGTATTCCGATAGCTGACGCGATTGAGCAATGACGGAAGCTAGCAAACTTGGTCCGTTTACTTCCCACGCGAAGATGCAATGACAATGTGGAAATGAAGGGCGGGGAAGAGACAGGGGAAGTGAGAGGATGAGGAAACAAGAGAGAGAGAGAGAGAGGGAGAGAGATGATGCTACATGCTGTACCTAACGCACCCTTCAATTAGAAACCCGTATGTTCCAGCTGGAAGGCAGGAATGTAATCGGGTAGACTAGGGGAGGAAGGAAGGGCTGCAAAGCCCACATATCCACAGGAATCCACCTCCCCACATGCAGTACGCCGAAGACTCGCCCGCACGTGGATATTTGCCTAAGTGATTGCTCGCGCTCGCCTTGAGTCGAATACGAGGACACGCGTATGTGTATGTACAACCCGGTCCGAGTAAGTCCAAAACGCCGCTGGGAAACATTCGTATCGTGAGTCAGGCTGAACGATGTAAAAAGAAAGCGGTACACCGAGCTTGGCGGTGGGAGTAAGGGGGGATAAAAAGACCGGAGATCCGAGCTATCCATCTCCCATCGCCTCTGCAAATAACTTTCTGCTACATATAGTCCTTTCAAGTTCGAGATATGCGGATGCCTTGGCCCGAAACTTTCCAGTTTTCTGCAGCAAATACTTTCATTTCGTCTTCGCCATTTCATTTCGTTGCTTCAACTGTTCCTTTTTCCCTCCTCTTTCCCGTAGACGAAGCTCTGTTTTCGCGCAATAAATTTTACAACGAATTGCCAGCCACTTGAATATTAGATGTGTTTCATTCTTTGAAATATTTTACCTCCACATCATTGAAGCTAAATTCTAATTAGCGGATTGATAATGGAACGACCGTCTTATTGAACTGTTGATGATTTGTTTTTTTTTTCAAGATTTTCTCAACTATTCTAAGAATTTTTCAATTCCTTCGCATTCCTATCATGGACGACAGTCAAGGTTGAAAATCCAGGAACAGAGTGAAGGGGACTTCGCGAATGGCATCCGCGGCAGAGCCCGTTATCGATTTGTTTCATGTCGTTCCTATTATTTATTATAATCACACATTTATATTCAAACTCGAGGAAATCTTACTCCGATCTTTCTGTCCATATATCGAGAAGTAATTCGATGCGTGTACGAGTTTTTCGGGATACCCTCGCTTCCGGTGTTTTGAATCGCGGGTTTCGCTGACTTCCCAAACTACGGAAGACGAAGGAAGGACAAAAAACGCGCAGCGAGATTTCTGAGACGTTGCTCTTTTTTTTCATCGTTGCTAGACCAATTTCCGAGACACCGATATTTCCGGAATATTCAAAGCGAGCTCGAAGAATTTTCAAACCGTAAACAACTCGCTACACACACATGTCATGACATTATTTGCGAATCGTACCATTTCGCCAGAGATGATAAAGACACTGCCGCAGTTTTTCCTTCTGATCATTGATCAATACGTTGATATAGTTATCAATGTTGCATTCTTGAATTTTGAGTTCTACGTGATGCATTATCTGAATCAGCAAAATATCGGAATCACAAAAGAGAAGGAAAGTGTATACGATGATTAACGAATTTTGCTCCAAGTTACCATATGACAATAGAAAAACAGTTCCATAAATGACATGTAGTGGCAGCGAAAAAACCAAAAGTCGTTAATCCATTAGCGGCTAATCCCTAATTAACATGCTACTCAAGGGTTGGCAGACAACTGCACGGCAAAGGATGCCGGAAGGGGTAGCGAGATCTTTCTTCACTTCAGACCGATGCTGATGAAAGGACATGGTAAGACGTTGCTGATCATCATCAAAGACGATTCGTCAGTAGATGCAAAGCTCATCCTTTGGTTAGTTCGGTAAGAGCTTTTCGAGAAATTTCCACCCCTATCTCTGCGGTTCGGCCGAGTCTCGCGGTTTAACCGTAAACTTCGCGCACCCCCTCACAAGAATACTTGCCCCAAGGTGCTGATGTCCGCTACTTAAACTTGACCTGCAAGCCCCTCACTCGTTCAACATAGTTCTTATCGCGAATGGACCGCGGCTCGGGATGAGACTCTCGTACAGTCATCTTCTCTTCGTTTGGCCGCGAGGAAGAGCTGGATAGCCAAGAATGAACCATCGACCAAACTCTTGACTGAACTCCAACTGACGAAGGGAAAGACAGAGAGAAAGAGAGAGAGAGAGAGAGAGAGAGAGAGAGAGAGAGAGAGAGAGAGAGAGAGAGAGAGAGAGAAAGACCAACCACAAGATTCCTTTGAGTAAATCTTCACGGGATGGCTCGGAAATTCCAAGAAACGTAACTACCACCATCGAATCGTTCCACGTATTTATCCATCGACTTTCCCGTCCTCCAATCTTCACCATCCTCATTGTCCTCTCCAGTCTCTCGCGCCAGAAACGTCCGCCGAGTTGCACCGTACGAACAGTAACCGAATGTGACTCTCTGGGAACCTTCGTGACCACGTTTCCGCGAGACTCGAAACCTGATCTCGAAACTTTCTAGCTGATGGTTGAAGCAGCATGTATCTGGTGCGCCACCACACCCACGATAACACTTCTCCCTGCGTGACGAGTTTTCCAGGACCAGGGAAAGAGGAAAACACCAAGACGGTGAGCTCATAATGAACAGGGAGCGAAAGCAAGCGAGACGAAAAACCACGACCACCACGATTGTCATTTTTCATTTCTTGCTCGGGCATCGTTAAGCGAAAGTGAACGATACGGGTACAACACGGGCGAATAAACAACCACGGTATATCATCTTGAGGGAGAGTTGCTTGATTGATGGAAAAATAATGCCTTTTTTTATTGTCGAAGAAGTGCCAATTGGAAACCAATAACGATCACTCCCCAACTCAGCTAGTAATGTTTCGAAAATAAAGTATTCGTACATCGATGATGAGCAACGCAGTGTGGACCCAACTGTGCGCCAACTTGATGACGAGTGACGCAGAATAGACACAAATGCATTACCTTGGGAACGGGTGATGTAACATGGAGGCGTTTTCCATCCTTGGATAATGTACAACGTCAATATGTCGCATCACCCAGATCATGCATAACGGTATGGAGCTTTCTACTACTCAGCACCAATTTCATGCACATATAATGATTAGTCTTCCACACACGGAGAGAATTTTTAAGTAATTTTTACTGTGAAATCACAGTAACTCGGTGACAAATGTGCAGATCTTCAGGTTTTTAGGAAATAAATGATAAATTTTCATGGAAATGAATCAAAATTTACTTTTGCGTAACAGAAATTTAAAATATTTTCCAGAATTTTTACTGAAATTAATAGTAAAATTTCATGAAACGTAAAGATTACGACAATAAGTTAAAAAAGTGCTAATATAAATGAAAATTTTCAGTGGAACATTGAGAAGTTTGTGTGTTTTCCATAAAAATTTAAAAAAGGAAGCTGAAATTTTCCGTGCGTCCACCGGAATTTTACGTTCTTTATAGTAAAATCAGTTAGGGCTAGGTCGCCTGACCGTACGCGTGAGCTCTGTGTGCGAGCGTGCGTATACGTGAACGCAAGCTGTGAGAGTGTGCTTGTGTATGACGCAGTATGACGAGCACGAACGACGCCGACCCGCGTTGCTTAGCAACAGCGGTACCGCGCATGCGCATTATAGTACGAAGCATGGGCCAAGAAAGCATCGTGGTCTCGTGCAGTCTAACGTGTTCTACGCAGTTCTACGCAAGAAAACAAAGAAACGTGAAAAGAAACTTCGATAAAGGACGTCTACAATGGTACGAAAAGATGATATGCTAAAATAAGTAGCAATCAAGAACACAAATGTTCAGAAATGCCGATGAAAAAAGTATTCATTTAATCATAGGGAATTAATTTTTCGCTAGGGATTTTAGAAATTTCAAGTTTGTCCAGGTTATTTTTACTGTAGAAACTTGGAATTTTTGAGGCAGCCCATTGGTAAAATTCTACATGAGAATGTGTCAGAATTTTTACTGAAAGAAATGTAAAAAATTATGCTACTTGCTTAAATTTTTACATGAATGAAAGCAAAATATTAAAAGCTAGTGTCAATTTTTGACTATGTGCACATTTGTCACCAGTTACAAATTTTTACGCAGATTTCACCGTAAAAAATACTTAAAAATTCTCTCCGTGCACTTTGCATCGCCAATGTAATGCAAGATGGCTCGCTGCTCAACTGTTGAGTAGGTCAATAGAGTAAAATGGAACACCTATTTCATTGCAGATGTAAAAAAATCCCAAAGTAATGATGAATGCATCGTCAGAATAATGCATTTTTCGCCGAGCTAACGAAAGGTGTTCGTGTCAGGTGGGGTGAGGAAATAACCCCGGGATATATACGGAAGGTACACGAGGCTCAACGATGAAAATCGTTTGGGGAAAGCTCGTACAGCGAGGACGACACGACACAAGGGACAAGGCGCACAAGGGATCTTTGGCGCATCTGCTTCGTGTGGTATGGGGCTGTAGGGCCGTACACGCGATAGGGAGCCGATTACTTATGCGAGCCGCGCTTCCTTTCCCCCCTGGCACAGAAGCTCCGCGTCGCGCCGTTACCCGGAGCGGTGGCCGGTTTGCCACACCACGCAGAACGAGAGACCGAGAGAGAAAGAGAGGAAGAAGACTTCTGAGGACACCAAGTTAACGCGAACATATAAATTAGCGGACATCTTAGCAGGCCGCTTGCAACTTAGTCACGTAGCGGGTTTAAACTTGACAAGAGAGGATTCTCGGCAATGGCGAGAGGGAGAAAGAGCGAGAAAGAGACAGGGAGGGAGAGCGCGAGAGGAAGGTAGGCAAGGGTAAGAGAACGCGAGGGGTGATTGTGTGTACACGGCTCGAGAAAGGTACGGAGTGAAACATGTACGAAGGGAAACATGTGCAGACAGCAACCACCAACACCATAAAGACCGGCAAAACTCACTTGCTACGAAGAAGCAATCATGATGTTATTTCTGACTGGAGAAAGCAACCCACCAAATGCGCAACGGGCGTCCGACGGAAGAAGCAGACTTTGAGAAAAGAATCTCTTACACCCGACCTGACGCAATAAATCATTTCCAAGTACAACCGCCTGTATTACTACCATGACTACTAGCAGGTAGTTTTTTATGCTATCTGTATCATGGTAGTCATAGCGTGGTGCAGTAGTTGCCCTGGTAGTCACTTTCAACCATGGTCGATAAAAGGTTGGAATGACCACATACCTACACGAAGAGAGACAGCAACCGCTGTCTTTAATTTAACCATATTTGCATAACAGCGTGAAGACAGCATTTGGGACCAATCGTTAAAAAAGTAAGTATGCCGGAAACGGATTTTAGGACAAGATTGAAGCTTTTATCTTTGGAATGCATTTAAAACTAATTTTTCTTCAAGGTTTAAGTTCCGTTTTGCAAATTTTTGTTATGAATTTTCACGAGATATTTTTTTAAGATGCTCATTCGAAAATCTACAATCAAAATGTGCAAAAAAATATCTGGTATAATGATGAAACCAAGAAAATGGAAATATTAAAACGGAATTTCGCTGCATGCCACGGAGCAAACTTCAACACTATATTTTAAGGGCATATTATATTACCGATTGTATATTAAGATTACAATGAAAAACACGTCTTCTGTTATTACTGGGTTGTCCGGAAATTCCGCACCGATTCACGGTAAGTGGCATTACGAAAAATCGGCCCCAACTTTAAGGCCATCCTGAAAAAAAAACGCTTACTATTAAAGTTGAAAAACGCACTTTCCATATAGTTTGATACATGCTCATAATCACACCACCAGAGAAAAAATTGTGTTGGACAATGATGAAGACTGTCGACACAGTTTTTTGATTGAATGGCTGAGTACTAAAGAGCTTATAAATGCTGAAGGATAGCGCTTGCCACTGCCTTGAAAAAGGCCCTGTTATTAGGTTCCACTTGATGGATCCACGTGAAACGAAGTGCAAGAAAATACGGAAGCATTTATCTTCACACACCAAATATTCAGGACAAAATGTTAACCTGTTTCCACGCCTACTTCACTCAAATAAAGAAACAAGCAAACAAAATTTCCAAACATGATGGAAATCCTCACAACGTCGTCTTCAATCCTTTCAGCGCAATTCCAGCCTAAAAAAGACTGTATAAGCAGACCCTCCAATTTCCTAACACTGGTAACAGCAGTTTCCAAGAAAGTAGAATTCGCTGTTCCTGTCTGTCCAGAGGAAGCAGTTCGACAGGACCTCGTCGTATACTGGGATCACGCCATACAAGTAAATTGCATACATTTACATCCACGTACAACGCCTTTATACGAGGGACGTAGGAATTTTCGATTTATGGCCTCCCAAAGGACTGCGCAGCACACCGGTGCCAAGTCCAAAGTTAAGGACAGCGGAGAACGCGAAAGGGCCGTAAGTCTCTCGTTCAGGTTCTGGTATTCTCGAGTCCCGAGGGTCGTTCTCGCACGGTATGGTCAGAGTGATAGGGTCACCCGATTAGATACACGATGTTTCGCGGTCCGAAACAGCATCTGCGTCATTCTCATTGATCAGCGAGGCATGCCTGGGCTTGTCCCAAATTTTGAGCCGAGCACATGTTTGAGCCTCTTTGTGAGGCACGCGCACAAAACGGCTGTAGAACGGGATAATTTTATCCCAATGCGTAAATCTATACATCTGTAATATGTATAAAAATTGGAAATTGAAGGACTCAAATCTCTCGTTTCGTCGAAGGACACGGTAATGGAATTTTCCAAGATACGAGAACGACTATGAAGTTAGTCTAGAATCTCCAGCCCTTTGACTTTGGCTCTAGGAAGTGCGTTCCCCTGAGATATCTCGTGCAGCCGTCGCATGTCGACCGAGAAAATCCCCCGCCCCCCCCCCTCACTTGCTTCTCCATAGGGAAGGTCGTCATCACGGTAATTGCATGGTAGCGCACCAGTGATTAATGCCGCTTGTTATTAGGATAAGACGAGCGAGGACGTTCGCAAGATGGGTGTACGTCAAAGGGTTTCCTCCCGTAGCCAAGCGCATCCCTTCCTCACACACTAGGCGCGTCGCGCCGTCTCTTCACACACTCGCGCAGAACTGCCAGCACCCTGGTTTGGGCCCCGTTACCTAGCTTGTTTCACGAAAGATCGACCAGACTCTGTGATAAGTCATCGCTTCGGTTCTCTCCCCCTTGCGGTGGTTGGCATGCGAAGAAGGCAAAAAAATTGAACCTTTCGCAACCCCTTCGCGTCTCGGAGACGAGAGTGACTCGCGAGAAGGGCAAGAGACTTACACCACTGAAATACCGAGACGAGAGAACACAGTCTCGTTTCCCGTAAACTGTTTTCTTATAATTAATGAGGCTTTCGCCGTTGGCTTATAGTGATCTTGAATGGACCTGGGTCTAACGCCTCAAGGAACGAAAGGGTTCTCTTGCGCGGAACTTCCAAAATTCGGATCTCGCGGTCTCAGCTGGATCTTCGGGAGTAACGTCAGGTCTGTCACGCTCGGAAAGTCATCTCGACGTTCGGCACATTCGGGAAATGAGTGAGGGAAGCGAAGCTAAAGTTAAGTATTGAAGGAATGGTTAGCGATCAACTGTCAACCATTTTGATAAATGTTGAACTTTGAAAAATATTAGACTTCAGGCGGTAGGAAAGGTAGTATTTACCTTTTCTTACTTTGAGGATATTGGGCGATTTTATGTGTTCGCATGAACGAAGCGTCGTGGTGGAATGCTTTAGAAAAAATTATGCCAATTGGAAATCGCCCGTCGCGTTCTTGTCACTTCACTTCGCCCACAAAGCTTCCCTCATGAAGGGAACACCGTTGAAAAACGACTCGCTTATTGGGGAGTCTTTGTGAGCGAAATCCCATGATGAAGCAATGTGTAAGTTTCTTGTTTGCAGGGTTTGTAATCATAGACTGGGATAACTGTTGGAATAGCTGTACATAGTTGGAATAGTTGGAATAGCTGGACCGTTCACCCTGAACGGTCAATTTCTTTGCAGTTGCGTGACGGCAGATTTCGATCAACCATGCTTTTTGTTCAATGCAAGCAACACATAATCTCCCCAAAAAGGTCGAATCCCTCATTTCTGGAACGGGCACGTTTTTATGCTTAATTCCATCTTCGAAAGTGCCCTTCTGCGCGCGAAGGACCGAAATCCTGGGACGGAGATGAATACTCGGACGATTGACTCTCGTCGATCGTGGCTTTCGTCGGGTAGTCACTGGACGAAACTCCCCAGGTGGCACAGTGGGCGCGCGTGGTCGGATTTAATTATGTCTGGAATTCGGCGCTAATTAAGTTCGATCGAACGAACTCACCGCGCGTTTGTTATACCGAGTTCCATCCACTGTTACGAGACGCCGAATATTTTGCGAAATAACGGTAGCCGAATTGCCGGAAGGGGCGCATAATGTAAGTTAAATTAACCGGCGCTCATTGGCCGGCCCAGTAATTCAACGAACAGGAAAAGGCAGCGAACCGTGAAAAAAGCCTCCGACGGTAGTGGTCAAAATGGGATTCAATTTGCAATAATTGGATGGAACACTGTACTTTCTCCCTTCATACACAATAGCCTGCATACTGTAAAATCCTGACCGAAAAACCGGTCAATTGCCAAAAAGAGTTGAATGTTCTGGAAACTTCGTTACAATTTTTTTTTAACCTTTATTTTCTGTTAACGCTGGTTAATGACGCGTGATGGTGGCTGCGGCGAGCTCCCATGGCAAGCAGTGATGGCCCGGGCCAATACTCGGACGGTTGACCACTCGCCCGCACACTGTTCGGACGGGGGGCAGCTTTACCTATTTACCAATGGTAACACAACTGAAACTCTTCAAAGTACAGCAGCCCCGACACAGATTTCCACAGTTTCCCCGTGCCCTCCCAGGTGCCCTCTCACGTACCCAACGAGACATGAAATGGTCCCTAATTGTAAAAGCCCGCAAAAGAGCTGAACGTTAAGAAAAAACCACTTCATCTCGTGCAGTCTTCCAAAAGGCGATGGATCGAACGAGCAGTCGATTTTTTCCAACACTTTCATTCGGTAAGGCTTTAAGGGTGCGAAGAGCGTTATGAGTAATCACTCTTTCCGGTTTATAATTATGAAATTCATATTATCAGACATATGACCTTACGCCAATGACTTTCCCGAAGCCGAGGCGAGCCAGTGCCATAGTCAGCCTGCTTATTGTAATTATCCCTTCGAAGTATAGCAGCAACAGCAGTAGCAGCGAGAAACCCTTCCTTAGTCCAAGCAGCTTGCCAACCCCCTTTAGCACCACACGCTCGAGGCTCGATTGTTCTTGCTCGCATGCTGGCCCCGAGTACTCAGCCCACAATCCGAAAAGCACGAGAACAGAAGCACCAACGAGCAGAAGGTTCCTGCCGTAGCGCCCCATCTTTCCCTCTCTCTCTCTTACTTTCTCTCTCGTGTCTTACATACACCAGCAACGTCCATGAAATTAAGCGCACCAGAGACCAGAAGCCATGTTTCTCATCGCCCAAAACCATCCTCACCCCGCCTGCCACTCTCCCCCTAGCCCTTTCTACCTCCCTCTTCTTGCCGTGCAGGACGAGCCTGCTTCCGTCAAGATTCTCCTAAACTGAACCACCCCACCACCGTCCCGTCACGGCGTCGACGACCTTAATTTCACGAAGATAATTGCCAGCCCCATCTCAGCCCTGTATCCCGAAGAAGAAAGCCTGGAACGCTATGCGAAAAAGGCTTTTCATCGATAATTCCATCGAGTGAACGTAAACTAAATTGCATTCTTCCCTAAAGTCCTCGTCATTCTCGTCAATTATATACCGTGCGACCGAGCCCCCCAAAGGGAGCCGAACAACCGAAAGGAAATTAACGACTACGAGCCTCGAATCCGCAAACGCGCATTCGGGATATGTCAAAGTCATTTTCGTTTGGAATATAAGATCGACGACGAAAAAAGTTCTTCGAGGCATGGAAAGAACACGACGACGAGTGGCGAGTGGAAGTCAATGGGATCGAACAGCAAAACACACTATCAAGATGATTATGAAAAATATTACTTCATACATCACTTGTTATACTTGAACCAATCGCATGTCATATTTTCGTTTCGCCAAGGTCGGATCTTTCGACCCGAAGTACTTCCTCGCCCCTGACCAACCAAGAATCGAATCTCCATCGCGGTAGCATTTTCTACTCCCCGTCTGCCGATGTTTGACTTCCACCTCGTCACATCACCGTGACGGATACATATTTCAATCGGACCGGGCAAGGTCTCGAGGGTTCGCGAGACAAGAACGCACGTAATATATGTATGGCGAGCGATATATGCGCGCCAGGGCTGTTTGCCGTCGTGGTCACCGCAGAAGTTTAATATTCATCCAATCAGAGCGAGAAGTGGCCGGCGAGGGGTGCGCGCAGGCTGCAGCGGAGAAAACTCCGGGCGGGCCACCCCGCCCGCATCGCAAGAGGAAAAACATTTCTTTCCATTTTTTCAGACCCTCAACTACATTTCACTCGATACGTGAGAAACCTAACGAGAAAAAAAGTAACAAAATGCACAATCCGAAATTAAGGATGTTGAGTCCCTATGAAACATGTTAATGTTAATTGTCCAATAAATAGCTTCTTAATCGTCGTGAAATGTTTACACGACCTCCTGAATACTTCATGTACAAACATACCAAATTTTCAGAATTCTATCATCATTACTTCAACCTCCTTAAGGGTTGAGATAAAAAATGATAAGAAAATTCTGAAAATTTGGTATGTTTTTGTATGAAGTATTTAAGAGGTCGTGTTAAAATTTCACGACGATTACGAAGCTCGTTATTGAAAAATTAACATTTTATTAAGAACAATTTTTAAGAGAAATAAAAAAAACAATTTATCAATAAACTACGTTTTGTTTCCGTTGCTTTCAGTATATTGTAGATTTTACAAAATTGCGAGGTCAAAAAAAAAAACTTATTGCAAAGTTACATCAGTTTCCATAAGACAACATTTAATTGTTCAATAACGAGCTTCCTAATTGTCGTGAAATGTTTACACGACCTCTGAAATACTTCATACAAAAACATACCAAAATTTCATAATTTTATTATCATTTGCGATTTGGGACTCAACATCCTTAAACTATACCGCTTGTGATACTGAACTTGGCGTGTGCTGAAGATTTTATTTCGAGACCGGATTTAACCCTTAGAGTGCACACCTCTCCCGCCGACCTATAAGTGCACACTGGGTCAATGTGACCCATTACGATTTTCGGAGCGTTATATCTTTGTAAATATGCATTTTTTTTTGTAGAGACCTTTTTTGTAGTTAAGTATCTATAGTTTACGGCTGCAATTGGTTTTCTTTTGAAATAATAAAGATTTAATGCCAAAACATTGGCTTAAAGTGGAGCATGCATTGAAAAATACGCACTTTCACGAAAAAATGCATGGGTCAAAACGACCCAGTGTGCACTTTAAGGGTTAATGCTTTGGAAATGCGGTCGGGATAGCAAATATGCGTATTAAAAAATATACGCACGGCATTGTAACAAACAATGTATGACTCTTGTTAAATAAGTTCTATGAGTATAAGAAAACGATTGTTCACTATACAAAAATTTATGCGAAATGAAATTTACTTTGATTTCGATATTGATTGAGTCTACATAAACCGACATTAAGCAATGTGATTCAATCGTTCGACCATCATCATTATATTCCTATTTTTTATCTTTTGTACATGCAATATGTTTATACAGTGGCGTGCAAAAGTTTCGGCCCAACCCTTTTTTCTCAGTTATTCGATAAAATATTAAATGCCTGAACCTCTCCATCATTTCAAATATTTATAGGAGCTATGATACGCACAACAGCGTGGTATATTATTTTGTTTGTATAGTGAATGGTTTGTGTACAGCGTCGAACGCGTTCGGTCAGTGTCCAAAAATATTGGACCGCTGTCTCACCTTCTCCAGTCACACGGTTTGTTTACGTTTTCGTCCGCGCTTTATTTCGCGTTTTCTTTCGCGTTAGTTCGAAACATAAAGAACCGGGAAAAAATCAGTTCTATTGCTGCCGCAATGGCGAAACACATAAAAATTGAGGTCCGCGAAGTTGGGTTAAGGGCGGGGTAAAGTATTAAAATTTTTTTTTTCATTTTTTTTTAATTTTTTTAATGAATGCATAATATATCAAGAATATTGTGTTAAAATTTCAAGTCGATCGGAGTAAAATGACGAAGTTATGAGTATTTGAACGTCTATTGCTCCATGCCGGGTTTTATACCTGGGCGGCAGCTGCGCGGCGCGCTATTGTATTTTTCAACCCCGAATAAATTTCTTGATAACGGGCCTGTTCCGGTCCCGTTATGTATATTCGAGGCATGGTGTATATTAGTATACACATTAGTCTGTACATCAGTTGACCGCTGTATGCCGTGCTGAGCAGTAGCAAGTCACACTAACAGTTTGAGTCCGTTTTCGTTCGTGTTCGTACCTCGAAAAATGCCTCGAAAAATAAGCAGACAAGATCGTGAGAACGGTATTGGGCAATTGTGCCGACCGAAAAAAAAAGTGCCTCCTCAAAAGCGTAAAAACGACGAACCGTTAGCTAATAGCGCGTCAGCGAAAAAAATTAAAAATAATCCCGCTGGGGTGGTAGAAGACATCCAAAAACATTATCGAATGATAGATTTCGTTCTTGTTTTTTCGACTATTGCTACTGTAGTCAAATGTGTGAAGTGTGATGGAAAAGTTACATTCCAAACATGCAAAAAAGACGGTCTTGGCTTCAAGATCAAGGTTACATGGGATCAGGAGATGCTCTCGATCATCTTGATGGAAGCCTTTTGCTCTACGGACCTGGCATCAACGACTTTGAGCGAGTATAAGAAAATTATCGAGTTTTATTTTGAATTTCTAAAAATTCAAAGATAATTGAAAAATCTAAAAAAATTCATACGTATTCAGAAAAATGAACGAATCACGAAAAAAAATTGGGTTGCGGGGAAATTTGTTGACTAATTTTTTTTTTCATCATTTTGTTAATAACATTTTGGAATTATTATTATGCAAAATTAATCTTTTGAGTACCTTTAATATGCATGAATTTTCTCAGATTTTTATGCAATCGAGAAGTGTTCTCAAACTTATGTGCAATAAGCGCTAAGCGACCAAACTCTTGTGCGTTTTCCAAACCGTTTTTCTGAGACTTGTCATATTTGAAGTCCGTGTGCACGATAACTCAAAATCTACTGGACCAATCGCTTTGAAATTTTGCACAGTACTTCTTCACATAATTCGCCAGGTATTGTCGACACCTTTTTTGTTTTTTTTAATAATTACTAATTTTTCAACAACAAATTAGCCGATTTTTTTTAGCGAAAAACGGGTTTTTGGCTCCTAAGTGCTACGAAAAATCGAAAAAAAAAGTCCTCCCGTCATTACCTCGAGAAAAATCTTCTTTAACAAATGCATTTTGATTTTTTTGTTTCAGATGATTCTGTTGCGAGTTATGGTGCACACCGCAAACCAACTTTTTTTCGAGGCGCCTCCGGGGTTTAATTTTCACTCGCTCAACTTTGAATATTTTGCAATGCAGATTTAGGAGAATGTTGTTCAAATGTTACTTTATTATATGTAAATTTTTCAATAAACGAACTATTCGTTACGCCAAAAAAAAATCTTAAAAACATGCCTTTTTTTCGCCGAATTAATTTTACCACGCCGTTAAAACCATTTGAAAAAGGAAAGAGTTCTCGTGATATTGAAAATACTCTATCTATCAGGAAATGCACAGTAAACCATATTATTGTGAAATATAAATCAACAAATTCGTTGTGTGATGAAAGTCGAAGCGGTAGATCACGAAAAACTTTAAAACGCGTGGACAAAATCATTAAAATAAAGTAAAACACGGTGGCGGAAATGTTAAAGTTTGCGGAGCATTTTCCGATAACGGTATTCGTCCGCTAATAGAAATCTCCGTTATGCTCCCATTTGCAAAGAAAAATATGCCGAATGGGTGGATATTTCAACACGATAATGATCCCAAACATGCTTCGCGTCGTGTGAAGAATTTCCTTGAAAGCCGAAAAGTACGCCTTCTCGACTGGCCCTGGCAGTCATCGGATTTAAATCCGATTGAACATTTTTGGCAGGAGCTCAAGGTTCGCGTTGGAGCGAAGAATCACTCCAACAAGACGGGCTTATGGGATCATTTGCAATATGAGTGGGAAAAGATGCCACAAGATCGCATCTCGCAATTAATTGCGTCTATACCCCAACGATGTGCTGCTGTAATCGCTGCTAAGGGCATGGCAGCGAAGTATTGACTCTAGAGAGAAAACTAAACCATGTTTTCTTATTTTTATAATGTTTTGTTTTTTGTTTTCATACGCAATAGTATATGGCTCAATACTTTTGCACAGTCATTAAATAAAAACTGTTGGATTATTAATTGTTGAAGAGTGATATTACTGTTTATACCACATTTTTTTAAAATATCAAGCATCTCGCCGCCGATTATAAGTGTCATCACTCGTTTGTATTTCCCTTACCATCGTGTTTCTATGCAATATCCACGAAAAATATAGTGGGCCGAAACTTTTGCACGCTACTGTATATAATATGTACAGTAGTGTGCAAAAGTTTCGGGCCACCCTATTTTTATAATAATATACCACGCTGTTATGCATATCGTAGCTCCCTCAAATATTTGAAATGATGGAGAGATTCAGGCATTAAATATTTTATCGAATAACTGAGAAAGAAGGTTGGCCCGAAACTTTTGCACGCCACTGCATATACATATGAGGAGGAAAACTATTTTTAATGTGCCATATCTATGTCATGTCCGTCATTAGCTGGCATAGCTGGCTATTTCAAGAACAATCTTCATAGTTTTTTAACAGCCTGCTCATTTTAGGGACAAAAGTGGTAATCGACATGATCTTCATATAAATATGTTTACATTCATGCTGAATGGATTTAAAGACAATATAATGTTGTTTTACATAATGTTGAGTATGGGGCCTGCCACAACGATCCTTGAAGTTGAATGTCGTTAAACTAATTTTCCTCCGTATACAGGGTGACTCGAAAGGTCACGTCCAAAAGGAAAATATAGATGTCTCGTATCGTTACTTATCCGAGTCACTCCCATGTATGTTTTACATTCTTTATACTTTTTGAGGGAAAAAAGTGTTTTTCTCTTCCATGTCCGTAGTTTGCTCGTGATTTTGTTTACTTTGGTTATCGTTATGAAGCACACTGTTAAGCAATAAATAAAAAGCCAATTGACCACTATTGTAAATGCCTTAGTTTTTTATCAAAAGTTTAAAAAATAGTTTCGAGACGATCAGTCACTAAAGTTTAGATGATCCAAAAGAATACTCACGCTCGTCTAAATGATTCCTAACTGTTTTCAAAAACGTCTTGGAGGAAAATATGTACGGAAAAGAAAACAAAAATCATGCTCCAGGGAATCTCGAGAAAAAAAATGGTTTTCCCCTCGAAAGCTAAAAAAGATCGTAGAGCATACATGGGAGTGATTCAGGCAGGTATTGATATGAGGCATCTGAACATTCCTATACTTATATATTCTATGTACGATATACTATACATATAATATATAGTTAATATATCGTTTATATATAATGTATATATACTATATATATATATATATATATATATATATATATATATATATATATAATGAAAGAATTTATATCTGCTTCAAACATTTCTGTGATCCTTTTTTTTTAGGAACGCCGATGGAATCCTTGGAAAGTTTTTGCCTTTGATGCATCCAGCTATCTGCGGCACACGTTGTCTGTGCGTTTTTTCCTTCGCGTGGTTTCTACAGCGAACAACCGGGTAGTATAGCCTCCGTGTTTTCTCTTCGTCTTTTATTTCTGCTCGAAATGCAAGCATGCACCGAGCGGCTTCGGTGATGCGAGAGCAATGCACGAGGCTCATGGAACGGGCGCGATAAAACATCGGCGAATTCGCACGATTGAATTACAGTTTAATTAACTCGCGGGCAATTAAGCCCATCCCAACGCCCAACCATTTAAGCGTACACACACACGCGCGCACACATACACACACACGCATACGCGCGCGCATGTATGTATATATACATCCCCAATGCCAACTTGATTACGTTATATGTGTGCCAGTGTATGTGCGTGTGTGTTCCCACGTGGAGCCAAACCTGCTTCCACACCATACTCTTACGAATAATACCACAAAAGCTCGATCTACGCTCGAACGAACCCAAAACTCGACTTTTCTCTCTAGCCAACTCGAAACTCATATCGAATAATGCATTCGTGGACTCCTACGAGCTTATTCCATGCTTGCATCTGGTGAAGAGAATACGCCAAGGGAGAGCAAGATAGAAAAAGAAAAAGGGCGGGAGGGAAAGAGAGAAAGGGAGAGAATGGTGTGGGCTGTGGAAGGGGTAAGTTTCGACCACGGCGCGCGATTTCATCGAAAAGTTTTGTGGGCCCCTTCCGGCTTTGGTTTTCCATGTACATATATATATATATATATATATATATTCAGAGAGAGAGAGAGAGGGAGAGAGAGAGAGAAAGAATATAACTGTACTCTGAGTACACGCTCGATTAAGCGTGTACCATGATTCTCCCGGCTAAACGAAACCTCGATCCAAATTCTTTCTTTTTATCCTCGATGGTTCAACCCTTTGCCTGTAGCACTTTTTTCGCCTACCTATCTACCTCTGTCTATCCCTCTCCCCTCCTCCTGTCTCATCCTCTCCTTCCTGATCGATTATTCGTTCTCTATCGTAAAACGTCCTCCATCATATCGTATCCGCACCCAACAACCCTGACGGTGCATCGGGATTCCCTGCCCACTATCATGCCGTGCAGTTACGTCGAAAACTTTCGATATTCTTCGACACAATAACGAGTTCACGAGAGTCCGACTGAGCTATTACGATGACGATTTTGACGACGAGTGATGTATAATTAACGTAAGACGATGGCCGGGCCTCGGAGGCCCTTTTTCAACGTCTGAAAATAATCCGGGAGACACTTTGTTGCGGAAGCAAACGGTAATGAGTTCGGGATGCATTTCTGTGTTTTAAACACAAGACTTACAGTGTAAGTAGGTTTAGAAGGGGCACGTCGAGCACGTTTAAAACTATTGCCCTGTAATTCCTTAACCGTCCGGCGTATAAAAATGAAACCTACTTTGGTCAAGAGTAAATTTATCTGGGGAAAAAGACCTGTAGATGAAATTCCTGTTATGCTTATTGTTTCACAGATAATCGCTCTAAAATGACTAAGACCGTACTCGCTCAACTCGCCCCTATAGTGGGGTAAGTTGAGCATGGGTATGGGGTAAGTTCAGCCAGGCAAGAATTGCATTAACAAATTGGTACTTACTAAGTACCAATGCTCACCTGGCTGCTGTGCTCGTTGCTCATGCAATGGAAGAAGAAACAGTTTCAATCACGTTTTTTTTTACTTCCATGTTCAAAAATAACGTAACGTCCCGTGTTACCGTCTCGTGCACCGCATGGCAACGGGCAATGGCGCGATATGTTCCCCTTCCCCATACCTCTCATTCGATGCATCCGCTTGCGGTGCTTAGTTTTCCAGATATTTCGATTGCCCAACTTACCCGATTGCTCAACATGCCCCTCCCTGCCCTATGTCCCATGTATGAAAAAGTGACTGACTCAGGTGCTGGTATTTTAGTTTGGGTCTGTTCGTGACAATGAAATCATTTTGGAGAGGGTGCCTTATATGATCATTCCCGGTCTTCCCATTCTCCATTCTAAGGGACGCAGATTTACCGCGAACATTAATCAAAATCAATATGAAAATCAATTCGAATCATTGTCGACGTACACCTGAAAAATTGATGATAAGCCATTTCCTAAATTTGCGCATATCCGCGAGTCTTTATTATTCAGGAGAATGCTTATTTCATGTAACGACACTTAATTTAGCGGCGAAGCGTCGTTACCTTTAGCATTTTATCAAGCTTTTCCTGCATTTCTCGGTTGCTGTATTAAGAAGCAATAATTCATAAGCCGCGGTACCGGCAGGTACGGAGGAAAGAGGGTTGATGCAAGAATGTAGAACCCCTGGGCCGAGGTTGGGAGGAAGGATGGGTCTGCACTCTTCTGGCGTGAACTCTTGTGCCGCGCTGGCACGTTAAGTCTCTCATAAGCGCGGCCTCGAAAATTCATAATTAAACGCGATGTAGTTGAGGCTGATTACGTCGAGCGAGCCGTTATGGAGGTGCGGAGTTGATAAGACTAGCAAGCAAAGAAGAGAGACTTCGCATCGCGTTGTTCGTCGGGCCAACCGGTTATCAGAATAATGAGAACGTAGAGAAAAACTCGAACGTCCAAAATCATCGATACAACCCAAACAAACTTCCATTTTCCTCATCCACCCCCTTAGTCGGACATTTCATCAGATGGCCATCAAAATCCATCGGAGTGAACAAATCCCGGTCGCGGAGATTGGTTTTCTCCAGTGCACCGGCGATTTCCATTGACGGTGGTGACGGTATGGTGTTGAAGGGGGGGGGGGGCGTCTCGTCGCGCGACAAATAGAAGCTTTGTGTCCCGACAATGGGAGTTTATTTCCGGGCCGGCTGGGGCTACAATGTAGGCACTATACTGTAATTAAATTCTCAAACCCAAGGATTCGGAGGTTAGTCCCACAGACGAGAGAGAGAGAGAGAGAGATCGTGAGTTACTCTCAGGACGGAGCAGCGCGGTTGAGAATCAAGATGGGAGGTTGGAGAACGTGGCTACCAAGGGTTGAACCTTGGCATATTGCATACTGACCGGTCCGGGGCAACCGCTTCGGGGCTTTCCCAGCCTCCGCCATACTGTCCAAACTCGCGTATGTTCCTTCCTTCCTTCCTGACTAGCCTTCTCCAAAGTCCTGTGGCTAAGATTAAACGAATTCCTCGAGTGTCCTTGCTGTCTTCCAAGTACGCGTCCTCCGAAACAGCCCCAACATATCGGTTGGAATTTGTGACGCGATTTTTCGTGGTGTCGATGATCCCAACAAGGATCTCCCAACACAAGTCCGAGTCAACTTGTAGATCTCTGGATTGGCGATTTTCAAAAATAAACGCAAAGATGTGACTGGAAGTTGATGACGCTTTTGTGATAGAACCTGCCACGCGTGTAGGAGTGTTGCGGTGTATTCTTTCCATGGTCATGGAGGACGCGAAGCGACAGCCAAGTTGGAAAAAGAAATCGGAAGAAATGGAAAGAGGTGGAGAGACCACAAGAAAAGCTGAAGAGTGTATGTAAGGAGTGTGAGTAGCACGACGAGCTAAAACGAAAGTTGGAGCAGAGGCTTGCCGCAGCAAATCCGGCTTGATTAAAACACTGTAGGAGGAATATACACCCCCGTGTCTCACTCCATCACCGAGGAAGCCTCCCATCCCGGCCTTGTCTCACTCTCTCGTCGTTTTTCACAGCAGAGAGACGCAAGGAAGGCAACTTCAGACGTAAATTGGAGTTGGATCGCGCCCTTTCGCTTGCCAGCATCGTCGCCATGTATAGCGCCTTCTTCACCCCTTTCTTCTAACCCGCACGACCGTTTTCCTCTTTCTACCGGGGCTCTCGATCCTGCTTGGTGTACGGAAAGGTATAACGGTATACGGAGAAAACCCCCCGGAGCAGTAGCGGGATAACTCGCCCTTCAGCCACAACGCGCCTAGGTATAATCTTAATGCAGTCTTATACGAAGCGTAACGTCGTTCTCTATCAGTGAAAGCGAGGAATAAAGAGAGAGAAAGAGCGCGCAGAGGGAAGGACAGGGGGTGGGAAAGAGCGAGCTATATTTCATTATAACCCCGCAGCCCTTCCGGTCTTCCTGGCGCTACGGGAAACCCTTTCCGTTTGGACTATAAGCGCTCGGCAAGCCAACCTCTTCCTCGCTCTCTCTCTCTCTCTCCCCCCCTCCCGCGCTCCCCTCGTTCCGCGCTCTCCTTCCTGCCTACTTCTATATCCACGAATATCGAGGGAGCCTCGAAAATATCAAGGCACTAGGGGGAAAACGACATCGAAGACTGCGACGACTACCGGAGTATGAAGGGATATTTGCCGGGGTTTCGTGTGGCATTGGCTAAAGTGCCCTTCCCCGTTTTCCCTAATCTTTAACCTCACTCGTCCTATAACTGTACCCACGAACGCACTATATACAGAGCGTGTACTAGTTTATAAAACCCTTTCGAATCGAGAAATCGTATTTTCGGTAATGCTAACCTGTTCGTGAGAATCTTTCCGCGGGAAATCGCACGAATTAGGAGGTTGCGCGGTGACTTTCTCTTTATTGCATTTGTCTGGAACAATTTTCCCTGTGATCAAGTTGTTTTTGTTATCGTGGCTTCTGGGCGGAGGAAGCTTCGGAACGAAAGTAAAATTTCAAAAAGGCTACGTGCAAACTTTCGCCTGGAACGATCATTTTTCTAATCAATCCATCTATAATACTCCATTTACGTAAAAATAAATACAGTATCGGTTTTAAGTTTTCGATCACTTTGAATAATTCCAAAATTGTATTAGAATTAGCTTCGGCCCGCGTTGATACAGGCATGTATAGTTCTATGTATATCTAATAGAACCTCCCGTACAAAACTTTATACCCGATGTCATCCCCTTAGAAGTTGATTTTCGAAAAATTCTTGCTGAGAGCACCTTGCCAAGGAACATATCTTCCGAAGTTCATGTTTCTATCGTCACCGGTTCAGGCTGTGCGTTGTCTATATGTCGGTCAGCGAGTCAGTCACCAAACCGTTTTATATGTATAGCTAATGTACTTCATGTTATAGAGCTATACGGTAGCTTCGTTTCAGTTTCGTTGTTTCGAATAGACCTCTTTCATAATAAAACGCCATTGTTCACAATTGAATTGTACAATTTTTGTCTTTTGATAAAGTTTTGTGAATATCCAAATAGATCGAAAACGTCGACCGGTACTGTATATAATTACCGATATCGTTGAGTTTTGGTCGGCTGGGTGCATTTTTACGGAACTATTCGGGATGTGCAGTATTTATTACATTCTTCTCTGTGAGGAAGCGAAACCATAAAGTATCGAAGATTCTCATGTGCATTGGAGAATCGTCGTACTTTACACACATATAATGCATAGCTTCACCGAGTTTGAGTTTTCTTTTTATCGAAAAATATTCATAAACAAAGGAGTTATTACTATTTAACGAAATGGCACCGTTACTGCATGACTAATCGATGTAGGTGCTTCTGGCAACTAGGATGGTGCGAAGAGGGATACAAAAAAAGTGACTTGAGTGTAATAAGGAAATGTTCCTATGATCGGATACTGTTTTAACATTTTTTACACTACAATTCACGACCAGCGAAACAACTTCGGTAATTTTTTGTTAACAAATGGATAAAAATATCTGAAAAACCATCCATTCTTACGATAGAAATGACCTCCATAAAGCTAGCAGAGCAAAGTCCCCGAAATGGATTTAATGGTTATCAAAATTTTGTGCTTTTTATGTGCTAATTTTGTGCTCCATTTAACATTTTTGTGCTCTTATCGTTTAGCGGGAAATGAGAAATCAAAATTGCTCTGTCTGCTTAACATCAAGGTAGCAGAGCACCTAACGATATTTTGCTATACGTAAGAATGAAACTACGTGATATTTATGTGCTTTTTATGCGCTTTACGAATATCGAACAGCCAAATCTCTATTTTGTTTTTTTCGCCCGATAATGAGAAATCAAAAGTGCTCTGCCTGCTTAACATCAAGGTAGCAGAGCACCTAATGATATTTTCCCATATGTAAGAATGAAACCACGTGATATTTATGTGCTCTACGAATATCCAATAGCCGATCCGCCAAAAACCAAAATTTCCCCCAAAACCACCCCTCCAAGTCCCAAGCTACCCGCAAATACGAGTATGGGCTTCATTTCGATATTGCAAAATCAAAGTAATCCGCATTTATGTACTTTTTATGTGCTCTACGAATATCCAAGAGCCAAACCGCTAAAACGACAATTTCTCCCAAAATCACCCCTTCACGGCCCAAGCCCGCCAATACGAGTATTGTGTATTTTTTTCGATATAGCAAAATCACAGTAGTCCACATTTGTATCCTAATTTTGTGCTACAATTGAAATTGTTGTGCTCTTATCGTTTAGCTAGTAATTAGAAATCAAAAGTGCTTTGCTGGGTTATCATCAAGCGAGCAGACCACCTACTATTTTTTCCCACATTCAAGGATACAATCACATAGTGTTCATGTGCTCTTCTGTGCTTTACAGATATCGAACCGCCGAGCCCCTTTTTTTTTTAAATTTTCGCCACACATAGACCCTTAATAACCCCCTAAGAGGCGCGCGGAGTATTTTTCCGATATTCGAGATCAAATAACACTACATTTGTGTGCTTTTCATGTAATCTTTGAATATCCAAGAGTCAAACCGCAGATATGAAAAATTCTGTACATACCAACCCTGAAACACCCAAGCTATCCTCTAATAAGAGCGACGGCTGTTTTTTCGATATCGTGAAATCAAATTATTTCACATTTATCTGCTTTTTATGTTCTCTTTGACTATCCAAGACTCAAACCGCAAATACTCAAATTTCTCCTTAAACCCTAAAGGACTCGAGCTACCTGCCAAAACGAGTATGGCAATTTTTTCATATTGCACAATCAAATTATTCCAGATTGATGTGCTTTTTTATGTCCTTTCTAAATATCCAAGAGTCAAACCGCAACTATAAAAATGCCTCTAGATACCACCCCTAAAAGCCCCGAGTTATCCACATTTATGTGCATCTTCGCGGTAGCAAAATTCCATCGCTCTCTGTAAAATGAGACTCTAGCAGTCTGGACTGCTACAGAATTCACCAGTAGAGAAGCTGCGGTCTATAAATCCCGGCAGAGAGAAAAATGCTGAACTTATTTGTTTAAACCATAGGCATTAGTTGTAAAATCTTACCACTCTTTCGAAGAGTGAGTCTCGGGCGATCTGGTTACTTGAGAATTTGGCCGCAATCGAATTCGTCGACGATAAGCGGCATTAAAAATGTAAATCGTGTTTGAGCTTATTAGTTTAAATCACTTAAAGAAGGATGGTAAATTGTCACGACCCTTCAACAGGACGAGTCTCTCGCAACCTTGTTTGCTAGTAAGTTCGACCGTTATCATAGTTCCACCGATTACCGTCGTCGAAAAACTTAATTACGTCGACCTCTATTTGTTTAAACAATTATCCGAACAAAAAAATTGTATATCAAAATGTTGAATGAAACGAATCTTTTTTATCTTCCCCCAAATTGCCACTTTACATAAGCGGAAACACCGGCAAATCGCGAAAAACAAATTTTGTTTTATCTAATGAACGAATTCCTCAGGATTAAAAACAATAACGAGTTGCCTTTCATTTTTTTCGCAAAATTATAAAATTTGATAATTCGGGCCACGGAAGAAACTGGGATCTACTCAACGCTTATCATACTATTTGAGGCACTATGAACTGGGCAAAATGCGTAAACATCATGATCGCTTAGGTATCTGCAAAGAAATCGTAACTCTGGTAATTCATGAAACAAACTCCATTCTTTTAAATGAATATCTACCTTCAGAAATTGTTTTATGAGAATTTGATTTTTTACCTTGAGGAGCGACAAATGATTGTGCAGATCTCTTTCAAAATTCAAATTCGAGTTGAAGGAACAGGGAAAGAGTCTAATTGCAGCATTAACCAAACAAATTAACCGCTAGGACTTAATTAACCCCTAGGGCTTAATTTGTTTGGTTAATGCTGCAATTAGACTCTTTCCCTGTTCCTTCAACTCGAATTTGAATTTTGAAAGAGATCTGTACAATCATTTGTCGCTCCTCAAGGTAAAAAATCAAATTTTCATAAAAAAATTTCTGAAGGTACATATTTATTTAAAAAAATGGAGTTTGTTCCATGAATTGCCAGAGTTACGATTTCTTTGCAGATACCTAAGCGATCATGATGTTTACGCATTTTGCCCAGTTCATAGTGCCTCAAATAGTATGATAAACGTTGAGTAGATCCCAGTTTCTTCCGTGGCCTGAATTATCAAATTTTATAATTTTGCGAAAAAAATGAAAGGCAACTCGTTATTGTTTTTAATCCTGGGGAATTCGTTCATTAAATAAAACAAAATTTGTTTTTCGCGATTTGCCGGTGTTTCCGCTTATGTGAAGTGGCAATTTGGGGGAAGATGAAAAAGTTTCGTTTTATTCAACATTTTGATATACAATTTTTTTGTTCGGATAATTGTTTAAGCAAATAGAGGTCGACGTAATTAATTTTTTCGACGACGGTAATCAGTGGAACTATGATAACGGTCGAACTTACTAGCAAACAAGGTTGCGAGAGACTCGTCCTGGTGAAGGGTCGTGGCAATTTACCATCCTTCTTTAAGTGATTTAAACTAATAAGCTCAAACACGATTTACATTTTTAATGCCGCTTATCGTCGACGAATCCGATTGCGGCCAAATTCTCAATTAACCAGATCGCCCGAGACTCACTCTTCGAAAGAGTGGTAAGATTTTACAACTAATGTCTATGGTTTAAACAAATAAGTTCAGCGTTTTTCTTTCTGCCAGGATTTATCGACTGCAGCTTCTCTACTGGTGCATTCTGTAGCAGTCCAGACTGCTAGAGTCTCATTTTACAGAAAAGCGATGGAATTTTGCTACCGCGAATATGCACATAAATGTGGATAACTTGGGGCTTTTAGGGGTGGTATCTAGAGGCATTTTTATAGTTGCGGTTTGACTCTTGGATATTTAGAAAGGACATAAAAAAGCACATCAATCTGGAATAATTTGATCGTGCAATATGAAAAAATTGCCATACTCGTTTTGGCAGGTAGCTCGAGTCCTTTAGGGTTTAAGGAGAAATTTGTGTATTTGCGGGTTGAGTTTTGGATAGTCAAAGAGAACACAAAAAGCAGATAAATGTGAAATAATTTGATTTCACGATATCGAAAAAACAGCCGTCGCTCTTATTAGAGGATAGCTTGGGTGTTTCAGGGTTGCTATGTAGAGAATTTTTCATATCTGCGGTTTGACTCTTCGATATTCAAAGAGTACATGAAAAGCACACAAATGTGGTGTAATTTGATCTCGAATATCGAAAAAATACTCCGCGCGCCTATTAGGGGATTATTAAGGGTCTATGTGTGGCGAAAATAAAAAAAAAAAGGGGCTTGGCGGTTCGATATCTGTAAAGCACAGAAGAGCACATGAACGGTATGTGATTGTATCCTTGAATGTGGCAAAAAATAGTAGGTGGCCTGCACGCTTGATGATAACCCAGCAAAGCACTTTTGATTTCTAATTACTAGCTAAACGATAAGAGCACAAAAATTTTAATTGTAGCACAAAATTAGGACACAAATGTGGACTACTGTGATTTTGCTATATCGAAAAAATACACAATACTCGTATTGGAGGGCTTGGGCCCGTGGAGGGGTGATTTTGGGAGAAATTGTCGTTTTAGCGGTTTGGCTCTTGGATACTCGTAGAGCACATAAAAAGCACATAAATGCGGATTACTTTGATTTTGCAATATCGAAATGAAGCCCATACTCGTATTTGCGGGTAGCTTGGGACTTGGGGGGGTGGTTTTGGGAGAAATTTTGGTTTTAGCGGTTTGGCTTTTGGATATTCGTAGAGCACATAAAAAGCACATAAATATCACGTGGTTTCATTCTTACATATGGCAAAATATCATTACGTGCTGTGCTAGCTTGATGTTAAGCAGACAGAGCACGTTTGATTTCTCATTTCCCGCTAAACGATAAGAGCACAAAAATTTTTAATGGAGCACAAAATTAGCACATAAAAAGCACAAAATTTTGATAACCATTAAATCCATTTCGGGGACTTTGCTCTGCTAGCTTTATGGAGGTATAGAAATTTGGCAAACTATGCTGTGTCCGAATTTGAAGTTAATCGGACAAATATATTTTGACATACGACTTACACCGTTTCATAAAACAGAGTTCCGAGAAAAACGCAAAAAAGAGGAAATCGCAGTTGGCAGTTCGCTGTACCGCATGACTCTTCACAAAAATCGTCATAGCTCGGTCAATTTTTGGAATTTTTACAAAATCTTGGTTGCAGCTAGGGCCTACCTTGAAAAAAAAAAACAATTTATGTTTCTGTTATTGGTTTGAATGGTATATGAATATTTTAAGAACGATACACAAAAATTATTTGAGGTAGAAAAAAGATGTCAAGGCCTCTACGAGCTAAATTTCGACACGCCCCCGAGCGCTCCGAAATGTCCGTAGCAGCCTCGGCCATATGCGGAGCAATCTGGAGTGGTTTAGCGAAGTCGGTGCTTCCAATATATTACCAAGGGATCATAGTTACCTAAAATAAGTATGGCGGTCGCTAGTTTACCTTTGGTAAACTAAAATAAATTTTTCATGCCTCTAGAACAGCTATTCGGGCGGCGCTTCTCCCGAAACCATGTTTTTAGAATCGGGCGAATTCGTAGCTCCTACAATTTTCATCCGATTGACTTTGAGTTTCAACTGTAGCTTCTTAGATAGATGTTCCAGCCAAGTACACGATTTGTACGATCGATCAACAATTGCAATTTCTATAAACAAATTAAGGCCGTATATTTTGTCGACAATGCGGTTTTTCGAAATAATACCAAAGTTGCAAAAGTAAATATTTTGTAATCGTCGTGTGTACTTCGCTAGTAAAAATCATGTAGATTACGAGAATTTTTTGTGTCGTAGATGTTCACGTGCGTCTCCTGCGATTTCGCCCGTGGAGGGCCTCAAAAAAGGTGTTCTCTTTTCACCGGCAACCGGACCGCCGTATTGTATTCTTTTGGAAGATAAAAAAATTGGTTCGGGTACCTACAGATATGTCAAATAAACCCTCCAAGCCTCATTTCGATTGCTTTATCAGTATTTTCGAGAAAAAAATCCAGAAAAAGGGTTGTTTTCAGACCATCCAAGGGTATACAAGTCCTTAGAGTTACGACCCTAAGCTACGAAGCAAGACGAAAAATTGTATTTTCAAAATTTTTTATTCCACCCTTACGCAAACCCCTGAAGTACGTGTAAACATATTCATCGAACGGTTCTTTCAAGTACCGTCCTGTAAAATCAACGAGTCGTCGAAAAAAATATAAGAATTGTCCTCAAAACAGCGAGTTGTTGTATGAGCCAACATTATACAGATGAAACGGGTTCAAAATCTCCTTTCTTCACATACACACAAACATATACCTGTATACGTAAGTGCTATTTTGCCTGAAGACAGTTCTCGTCGTGCTTGCGTTACCGCTGGGAAAGAGACGGTGGTGAAGAGGCCGGACGAGGGGGTGTATTTACGACGTTACAATGCCCCACGGGCTAATCCTCGCGCTCACCCTGCAGTCCCTTCGAGGGCCTAAAGAACGAGGAGCGAAGACCGTCGGACTGCAGGAGCGAGTGGGATCGCGGGGACGAAGATACGGGCAGAGAGACGCCAGAAAGGAGAACACCGAAAGCGCGAGTGTGAGGGGGGTGGTGCCATCCTGGCCTAAGGCAATTGGTGGAAATCCAGAGAAACGCTACGAAGCACGGATTCCTCGTTCTCGCGGCACAACCTTCTCTCCACGAGATCGTGCGACGAAGAACGCGCGGCAGGACCGAGGAAATACCAGAAATTGGCTCGCAATGCAGCGAAAATTCATCGCGAAGGTCACGTCCTTTGGCAATCAATTTTCATTCCATTCGAAACGCTACATCAATTTCCCAAGTCGCCGGATAAATTGATAACGCCTCACGCTTCTGAGTATTCCCATGCAAATTGTTATTTCCAAATTCACTGCCGTGATAGACTTTATTTTTTCATGTAAGGTTAGGCGTTCTTTTTGGTAGAGTTTGTCGGAGTAAACGGTGATGATTTTTCGGACTTTTACGATATATTTCGAAGTCGCATTGGAGCAAGGCGAGAGCACAAAGTATGAAAATGAAGTCGAAGGAAGGTCGAAGGTAGATAGAGAAGGCGTTTTAAGGGCTGGAAATCTCGAAAGTGTTCTCGAGGGTGCTCTCTCACTCTTTCTACTTTCTCGGGGGTAAATTGGCAACCACCAGACATCCACCCTTACCGAACCAGCGGTCTAGCAATAAAGACTGACTCTCTCTCTCTCTCTCCCTCTCTCTCTCTCTCTCTCTCTCTCTCTCTCTCTCTCTCTCTCTCTCTCTCTCTCTCTCTCTCTCTCTCTCTCTCTCTCTCTCTCTCTCTCTCTCTCTCCCCGCCCCTCTCTCTCTCGCTTTGGCAGGATCTTCCACCTCCGTGGCGCTCTGACTCCTTCACCGATTCGAGCACTAACACCGGACCCTGCTACATCAGCCTCTCACTCTCCCCCTAATTGACACAATTTTTATAAATCCCGGGGAAAATGTCGCGCGACGCCTTTGGCGAGATCCGAGGGTTGAAGCATCTTTCATGATACGTTCGCTTCGCGTACTCACGAGCTTGTTCGATAATTATACCGATGTTTCCTTACTACTACTGCCCAACTTTTTCCTCATGAGAAAAATTTTGCCCATAAAAGTTTCGCCCAAACAAAAGTAACTTTGTGCAGTGGCATCGTTAAACTCATGGAATCAATTTTTTCCGGCAATGAGAAAAATCCGTATCCGACACTGTTTCTTTTCCGGGTGGTGTGATTAGAAATATGTATTACTCCGTTTTTTTAACTGGGGTAAGTCCGGGGTAGTTGGTCACAGTTTTTTCAAGGATCCGCCGAAATAAAAGTGCAGACGATTTTTGACTTATCTTCGTTTGTAATTAAACTTTGAACATTTAACTTTAAGATAATTTACGAAATCCAAACAAACTCCCATCAGATCAACCTTAAAACGACTATTTTTTTATTTATTTACGATTGGCTATCTCTCCCGGAGTATTCGGGTGTGATGGCGATAGGAGTAGAGGTGAGATGGCCAGTATTATGCTCTCGGTTTTTTCTTTGGGTTGATATTTTGATTGTTGTTTTTCTTTTGGCTTCATCTAGAACACATACCATCGAAATCCGTATGGTTTTTGTGTACCCCAAGTTGGCACACTATCCACTGAAGCCAGTATTCGATGAGGCGAGTTTCATAATAATTTTCTCCGCAACATTTTTTGTCATTGTTCTTATATCGTCTTTCTAAGGTCTTGTTAGGTATTTCGTCGGTCCCAGCGGCTCCACGAACCGATAATTCATCATTTTTTATAGCGCAACTAGTTGCTTTTAATGATTTTTTTATCCAGTTCCCTCGTAGTGCAATTGCTTTTTCTCTTGTACTTATTAGACATCCAAAACAAATGTAGGAACAATGAATTACTTGAACACATTACAACTAATACTATGGTCATCACACACGGACTGTACGTGGCCATCTCTCCCAATCTCCCGGGAGAGATGGCCACATCTAAAATGTAAAAAAATAATAACAATACATGCAAAATCTTGAGGTTAAAACAAAGCACTGTTCGTGAACTATTCAAGAAATACAAAAGTAACCATTAATTTTACAAAATAACATCACCACAACGTAAAACGTGAAATCTTCAAAAATATTTAGCAGTAGCCAGAATAATTAAAAAGGATTTTACTTACTTAACATTTTGTTGCCAAACTTTCGCTTGTACACGTACACCTGCGTACGACGCGAAGTGAATAAAGCAGTAACAGGTGGAATCTAGTGCGCGGTTCTATGAAATATTTCTATTGGCTATCTCTCCCTTATGGCCAAACGGCTCCCCCGGAATTACTGAAACGCGCGTTTTTTTAAACCGCGGAATAGTGTTTTTTGTAGGAATTTTGGTACGTGATTCTTAAGGCTGTTACGGAGCCAGATCAAAATGACACCAAGCTGAATTTTTTCTGTAAGTACATAACCCCTTTGCCGATCAGTCTGCGCAGTTTGGGTAGAATACACAATACTGGTTTTTAGAAGATAACATCGGAAACTGGACGTATTTCGTGGACTAATCACATTACGCTTATGGAAACCTCCCGATCATTTTCCAGTACATTGTTTATATCTGGTGAAAAAATGTTACTATACAGCTAAAAAAAATAGCTATGGTTCGAGTGATTATCGGTATAACGCTTGTCGCGGTAAAAATGAGGATTCACAGCACCGCTATAAAATTATTAATATTTTCAAACGCAAATTTGTGCGAAAATCAAGCACAAAAAATATCAGGCTGTGCAAACATAGCAACGTCGTAGATGGCACAGATGCTACGTACTTTATCCACATGCGGTAATTATGCCCGGGAACCTAACTACTTGGTCAGCATAATTAAGGGCGGGGTAAAGTATTACATTTTTTTTTCATTTAAAATTTTTTTTTAAATGAATGCATAATATATCAAGAATATTGTGTCGAAATTTCAAGTCGATCGGAGTAAAATTGACGAAGTTATGAGTATTTGAGCGTCTATTGCTCCATGCCGGGTTTTATACCTGGGCGGCAGCTGCGTGGCGCGCTATTGCGAGTTTTGCGTAGACAAACGCAAAAAGATGCTCTCGATCATCTTGATGGAAGCCTTTTGCTCTACGGACCTGGCATCGACGACATTGAGTGAGTATAAGAAAATTATCGAGTTTTATTTTGAATTTCTAAAAATTCAAAGATTATTGAAAAATCTGAAAAAATTCATACGTATTCAGAAAAATGAACGAACCACGAAAAAAAATTGGGTTGCGGGGAAATTTGTTGACTAATTTTTTTTTTTCATCATTTTGTTAATAACATTTTGGAATTATTATTATGCTAAATTAATCTTTTGAGTACCTTTAATATGCATGAATTTTCTCAGATTTTTATGCTATCGAGAAGTGTTCTCAAACTTATGTGCAATGAGCGCTAAGCGACCAAACTCTTCTGCGTTTTTCAAACCGTTTTTCTGAGACTTGTCATATTTGAAGTCCGTGTGCACGATAACTCAAAATCTGCTGGACCAATCGCTTTAAAATTTCGCACAGTACTTCTTCACATAATTCACCAGGTATTGTCGAGAGCTTTTTTGTTTTTTTAAATAATTACTAATTTTTCAACAACAAATTAGCCGATTTTTTTTAGCGAAAATCGAGTTTTTGGCTCCCAAGTGCTACGAAAAATCGAAAAATCGAAAAAAAAAAAAATCCTCCCGTCATTACCTCGAGAAACATCTCCTTTAACAAATGCATTTTGATTTTATTGTTTCAGATGATTCTGTTGCGAGTTATGGTGCACACCGCAAACCAACTTTTTTTCGAGGCGCCGCCAGGGTTTAATTTTCACTCGCTCAATTTTGAATATTTTGCAATGCCAATTTAGGAGAATATTGTTCAAATGTTACTTTATTATATGTAAATTTTTCAATAAACGAACACTATTCGTTACGCCAAAAAAAAATCTTCACAACATGCCTTTTTTTCGCCGAATTAACTTTACCCCGCCCTTAAGGCCATGTGTCACACCGACCGAGCAGCGACGAGGGCAAAAGAGATAGCTGATTTACAGATTCCCCGTGTTCTCCTAAACGGTTGATCTTTTGGAAAAAAAAAGGAACACCTTCCGCTCTGTTGAACGACGAACAACGTCTTTCTCTTCATTTGCCCGAAATGTGGTTCGTCTGAGAGAGAACTTGGCAGTAGGATTTTTACCGAATGGGCATGTAAACTTCTTCTCCCTTCACTCTTAACTCCTTAACCCTTCAGCTGCCATCATCGCAAATTTGCTACGTTCACTTTGACCCCGTCGGTAAAAGCGTGAGGACGATATAGCGGATAGGCTACTTCACAGTTCCATCAATCTATGTTAGATGCAGGTACAAATGCCGGGATAGCTTGAAATTCAAACGTCGACATATGAATTATGTTAATATGGGAACAATGTTGTCGTGAAAGTGTACGACGCTTGCCAGAACCCAAAGAATGCTTTTGGATTTTGCACTGTAACTAGTGGTTCTGTCAGATTATTCTAGCCATGCTATTGTAATTCGATAAGGTAAGTAAACACTTATTTCAGCTTTTCCAAAGATCTGAAAAATGTCATAATTTATATCCCCGAACCGCCAATGTAGCAAATTTTCAACAATCCGAATATACCACTTTCCCGGCCTTTATCGATAAAATTATGGTGGGACATTGAATATCAATGTCCCACCATGGCTTTTTTGGCCATGCTACCAGAGGAAATTATTTTCAGCCATCCAGAAATAGGCGTGGCCGTTAAAGGGTTAATCAGGAATATTATTTGTTCTTATTCTCTTTATTAGTAATAATAACTAAATATCAATTTGCGATCTATGTTTAGAAATGATAAGAAAATAATTATACAAAGTAACGAAAACCTCTCAAGTAATCATCGAATGTTCAAGAATGCATCTTTTTTTTAAGCAGGTGAAAAAAAATAGTTCGAAAACGTACGTTTAATGTGACGATTATTTTGTAGCTAACAGTTGGCGACAGTCAACCAGTCCCATGCATAAGCATACAACTTTACTTTTTTTAAATAATATTCACTCAGTATAACATCACATCGAATATCACAAAAAAGTCTAGCATGCCAAGATACGATCGAAATACTTTTCAAGCAAACCATTTCCCTCAGCCCACGATCCCTCGAAATCCGTTCTGATTCACGCGCATTCCATAAAAACCGTACTATCGCAAACGAAACGTTGTTCAAAGTTCACGGACGTTTTTTTTCTCGGACTAGAATAGTCAAAAAGAATGCACCTCTCGAACGAGTCGCGAAAAGGAAAAATGGTCGCACACCGAAACTTTTTCTCCCCGAGGGAGCAAAAAGAGAAATGAATAATAAATTGACCGACGAGAAGTACAACCCCTTTCATTCGGCACCCCCGGAGATATCGTAAGCGTCGCGTTACCGCGACCTCAACGAGCACGTCTGACCCGTACGGAATTTAACTACTCGGCAAAAGAGCGCGTGAGGAAAAAAACCGATCCACGTCGCGAGCCACCCTCGGAGTTCCGACGTACACCGACTAACAGGGCGAAAAAAGAGAGAGACGGAGGGAAAGGGCAACTACCCCTCGTGATTTTCGAAAGGCCAAAAAAAAAACAGGAATGTGCGAGAGGTGCAACAATATCCCCTCTCTCTTTTTCGCGCTCTCTTTCGCCACTGACAGTGGCGGTTTCGCTCCTTGCGATGGGAATAGCGGTCGAGAGAGGCGAAAACCAGACGACCGTAAGTATTAAATAAATCTCCTTAAGCGGATTAGGGTTCTGGCTTTCCGGTATTTTAACGCCGCGTTTTCCGCGACCTAACGCCGGATTAGCCGGACCCCAAACAGATTTCTTCTCTCTCTCTCTCTCTCTCTCTCTCTCTCTCTCTCTCTCTCTCTCTCTCTCTCTCTCTCTCTCTCTCTCTCTCTCTCTCTCTCTCTCTCTCTCTCTCTCTCTCTCTCTCTCTCTCTCTCTCTCTCTCTCTCTCTCTCTCTCTCTCTCTCTCTCTCTCTTCTCTCTCTCTCTCTCTCTCTCTCTCTCTCTCTCTCTCCCCCTCTCTCTATTTTTTCATCTGCTTTTATTCTTCATACGTATTAGTCCAGTCATTTCGTCCGAAAAAAAGGCAAATAAAAGAAAATGAATTTGCGCTTCTAATTTTTTAATATGTTGTAGGGGATACCTAGAAAAGCTTAACTTGAGATTGTCGACCAAGCTTTCCTAGGAGCTTTCGCCGCCATCTTGGAAAACGCTTAAAATTTGTTTTTCGGCAATAACTCGGCTATCCGATGAGATTCGAAAATTTTTGTAAGACACTTTTTGTAGCTTTCTTTGTGCTCTACAATAACGCCTGAATCATTTTTAGCGTATCATGCATCGTTATCGAGATATCGATCGATAAAGTCAAAAATTTAGGACACAATTTTTGTTTTTTCCTTTTTTTTTCTTTGGGTCTTAATAAATATGAAAAATTGTGGAATTCAAACTTGTAGAGCATATTCAGACCTACAATTTCCTTCTTGGATTTTTTTATGTTGGACAAAAATTACGATCTCCAGCGCGCCGCAAAGTCGGTGAATCCACGCTCAGCGTCGAGCGCGCTCAAGTTAGTATATCGTATCGTGTTGAGTTTTTGCTGTGCGTAGTGTAAATCGAGGGTTCCGATATTCTGGGCAAAAATTTCGATATCTAGTTGGCTGTAAACTCGTTATAACGGAGTGCCCGCATAGAGCGTCCGTTGGAGTTGGAGGGGTCAGGTATAAAGGGACCCTTTTGTTAGGGTCTACGTGTTGAAACGTGTTCTTCTTTTCGTAGCATCTCGGTTAGTTGCCTCGAGCCTTTCGAAGTGAGCACACGTGTTTCAACAATTTTGTGACCATGGGAGACTGTTTTATTTGTAAAAAAGCGTTAATCGACGACATTTATGTTGCTAAAAAAAGAGCTGTTCGAACTCTCTTGACGGTGAGTGAGAAAAGAGGACATGTGGACCATCAACGCATGCTAGAAAGTGTCGAATCTGTGAGTGTGCATAGGGCGTGTTACAAGAATTATGCGAACGAAAGACTCGCGTCGTTTGTCGCTCGTCGAACAAAATCAGTCTCGGAAGAACAGGAACCTGAACCTGAACCGGAACCCGAACATCAACAGCAGCTCGAAGACCGTTTCGATTTTAAAAATAAATGTTTGTTTTGTGGAGTACCGTTTTCCGATCAAACAAAAACACCAATGCATCGACGACACGCAATTCGAACGGTTCGAGAAAAGTCTATGAAAGATAACGTCCTAAAATATCTGCTCGGACGTAACGATGAATTTGCTCTCATCGAATCAGCATCATTTCCAACGTTTCAACAGACACAACAACTCGAAGAGTTTACGGAGGACGAAGATCTTCAGCCTGGACCATCCAAGCGAAAAAAGACATGAAAAAAGTCCATCGTTCGTGTCTCGAGTGCAGAAAAAAATATTTTTCTTTCCGTTTATTTTGTTTTGTTTATTTTGTATTGTAAAAAAATAATATTTTTTACTGCACAAACAAATTATTTGTTTAATAAATTACTATTGTGTGATCCTTAATTTGTTGCTCTATGTACTTATTTTTTATCCCATCAATTTCCTGAACAATTTCCCATTCGATTCGACATCCAGACACAACCGAGCGAGCAGCTCGCTCGACGCTGAGTGTGGATTCACCGACTTTGCGGCGCGCTGGAGATCGTAATTTTTGTCCAACATAAAAAAATCCAAGAAGGAAATTGTAGGTCTGAATATGCTCTACAAGTTTGAATTCCACAATTTTTCATATTTATTAAGACCCAAAGAAAAAAAAAGCAAAAAACAAAAATTATGTCCTAAATTTTTGACTTTATCGATCGATATCTCGATAACGATGCATGAAACGCTAAAAATGATTCAGGCGTTATTGTAGAGCACAAAGAAAGCTACAAAAAGTGTCCTACAAAAATTTTCGAAATCTCATCGGATAGCCGAGTTATTGCCGAGAAACAAATTTTACCCCTTTTTTCAACATGGCGGCGAAAGCTCCTAGGAAAGCTTGGTCGACAATCTCAAGTTAAGCTTTTCTAGGTATCCCCTACAACATATTAAAAAATTAGAAGCGCAAATTCATTTTCTTTTTTGAATGTACGTAATGACTGGACTATATTCCCTCGTTCTGGATGAGTGAACTTTGCATCGTTGGAATGCAACGAATATTCTTCGTAATTTCTTATTTTTAGTACCGTAAAAATTCTTATTCATTTATATATAATTAATATAACTGAATAAAAAACATAATAAAAATGAGGAACTCATAATAATATTCATTGCTATCCCATTTTCTTTTTTTCTTACCAAATATATTTAGCATCTTTGCATTGTTAGGAACGTTCTCCAAATGAGGATCTTAGATTCAAAAAAAAGTTTTCATTGCATTGGAACGATGCAAACTTCAATCATTCAGACGGTAGAAATTATATTATATAATTTCTTATTGTGATAAAGGATAAGAATTATACTATATAATTCCATATTATTATAGGGAATAAGAACTACATTAATTCCCTATTTTGATTGTCATAAAAATTCTTATCAATTTCTATTCATTCTCATCAATTCCTTATTTCCCGTGCCCTTGAAGTGTCCTCCAATGCCCTTGAAATTTTCATCGTTTCAATGCAACGAAAATTCTTTTTTCTTTTCATTTCCTCCTTTTCATCATACAAAAAAAATGTTTTTTCGCAAATTTCGATTGTAAATTTATCTAAAGCAAATAAAAAAGTTATCGAGAGATTTTTGTTGCTAAAATCTGCAAAAAGAAACTTGAGAAAATGAAAAATAATCATTTTTGTTGCATTCCAACGATGCAAATTTCAACATTGTTTCCTTCGTTCCGAAAAATTCGCAGTTTCGAAGAGTCCGATCGAAGTTACGAAAAGCCAGCAAGGCGGTCATGGATTCTCGAACAGGTAGAAAGGCAGTGCTACTTTACACACCCTTCGCGTACATTACGGCCACAATTGTCGCATGGCGAGTATAATCACGGCATGACAGTAGTTACGGCGCTCAATGGTCAGCCAGCCTTTTCTCATACCTCACTTATGAAAGCAGGTCTCTCTTGATGTCTCTCTTGATGTCTCTCTATAGCACTGAATACTGACGTCGATAAGTACGACCGTACAACGATCGTTACGGGTATACCTGGCTTTTCAACCCATAGCGACCGCTGTCTTACGTCATCCTAAAATCATCGCAATTCGTTCAGCATTTTTGCCACTCGAAAATTGTAGCTGCAAATAAATGTGTCGCGGAATGAAAAACATCAAATTTTCAACAAAAAGGCTTGTGCCGAAATGATTCGAAAAAAAATACTATATCGTGATTTCTTTATACTAAAATGTACGATGGAAAATGTGCGTCGAGGATTGGGTAACAACCCACAGGGGCACATGGAGGAACATTGGGGAAAAACCCATAAAGTTTGCATCGTTGAAACATAATGGAAATTTTTTTTTTTCTAATTGCCAATTGTTTTTGGTAAATCGAGTTACAGCAAACTTTTTTTCAAGTCGTCATTGGCGACCTTCAACCGATAAATCTATCGAAAATGATTTTGGATAACAATAAGAATGGAGAAAAAAGAAAACGATAGAGAATTTTCCTTGCACTCCAACGATCCGAAACCCCAATAACGAGGAAATATAATATTGAAGTTTGCATCGTTGAAACGGGACGAACATTATTTTCCCCAACTGCCAATGGTTTTTGGCAGATCAAAGCGACAGCAAACTTTTTTTTACGATCCTCCTAAGAGGCCTACAATCTATACTTATACAAAATGATTTTGGATAACTCTATAAATGGGGAAAAAATAAAATAAAAAAGTATTTTCGTTGCGATTTCAACTATATGAACTTCAAAAACATGGACATATGGTATTGAAGTTTGCATCGTGGGAACGCAAAGAAAATAATTTTCTTTTAATGGGCAATTTTCTCGGCAGATCAAAGCTACGGCAAATTTTTTTTCAAGACCCTAACTCGACCCCTACAAGCTAGATCTATCGAGAATAATTTTGGATGCCATTAAAAAAAACAGAAAAGGAGGACATAAAAAACAACTCTTTATTGCGAATAGAAAGAAAAATTCGTTAGTTATTAATATTGTCAAAATGGCGTATAAAAATTCTCAACCAAACGTCAATACTAAAAAATATAAATATAAATGAAAAAACCATTAATTCGATTTCCATACGTCCTAGGGAGCCGTGGCTTTTTTTCGAATTGTGAAAGTTTGGGCTCACGAAAAATATGGACAAGCGACGGGACGGGACGAATACCTCACATTTGTGTTGCTGCTCGTTCGATAAGTGACACGAGTTGATTACAGTCAATTTGCGTAGTTCGTCATGGATATTCATGCGCGCGTTAGAGAAAGGGAAAAAGAAGAAGTAGAAAGAGCAGAAAGCCAGAATTATTTCGTCCACAATACGTCATAATTCGTGTATGTGTATATACCGTTCGTAATTTCTCGGCAGAGCATCCGAGGGTGGCGCACTCAAGTCCGAGTAATTTTCACGAGAGGGACTTTTCCTGTTTGTACGAGGCCTCGAACAAAGTGGCGGATAAAGTATTAACCCGAATGACCCATCAACCTCTGTCACCTCCCCTTCCATGCGAGTTATCGTTCGTGCTTTCTTTTATTCTATTTTTTGTTTTCTTTTTCCCGTAAAAACGTACGGCTTCGAAGCGGGGAAAGGAAGACACTGATGTATCGAGCTACGTTATCGCGAATGGGACGAAGCCTGGGTAATTTTTTTCCAAAATTATTCCCACGCCTCACAAGGAATCACGGAGCTGTCGGGAAATTATTACTCCTCGACGAAGAAATTGGATTGTACTGGCTAATAAATAAATTGTTCGGGAAATAAATGAATAAAGGCTGTAAATATTTGAGATTTTTGTGCTCCCGTACCAAACGTATTTTCGAAGTAATTATACTTTGCTGCTTAATTACTGAATTAAAATTGCCGTTCGAAATTCATGGTGCGGAAGTTTGCATCGTTGAAACGCAATGAAAATTCTTTTTGATTTTCTTCGCTTCTTTATTTTCATTCATATCTAGAATCTCTTTATGGAAGTTTTCGTTATATATTTTGAATAACGATCCTCGCAAATGTTTCATGAATTTCCGTAATTCCAATGTGCCGAAATAAAAGACGGCAATGCGAAGAACAAATAATCTTGCAGTCCTACGATACAAAATGCAATACCATCGAAATTCAAAGTAGAACATCGTATCAGAACACTTATTTTTATGTTGAGCATTTCTATTTTTATTTTAATGATTTTATTATTATTTTAAGCACTTTTACTTTTTATTTTAACGGATTTATTTTAACCAGTTTTATTTCTATTTTAAGTACTTTTGTTTTTCATTTTAACGGATTTTATTTGTACGTAAAGTGATTTAAATGACCTTGCAGCCCCCCACCACTCGTCGAACACGTAATTCGTGAGTTGGTCCTCACAAATACTAGAAGTTTGTTATTTTAGAGGAAAAAGCGTCCCTTTGCCACTCTCAATGCGGACGAATCAGTCTAAATAGTAGAAATTGGTGAGGTTTTTGGGTTCATTTTGGGTTTCCCATTCGAACAAATTGCTCATCATGCTCACAATTATATTATGTTTATAATAAATATATAAACTACATGGGAAACAGACTCATAGAAATCAAAACAAGAGAAAGGAATTAACATGACTCAAATAAAAAATGCCCAAAAATCCGCGTTCAAGACAGTTTCTAAGTTATCATATACAAACGACAAAACGTATGATTTCATTGTAAAATGATGACTGACGACAACATTACTCAGCCGTACCGGAAACGACGCTAAAAAATTTCGCCGCACCCACCCTCTCGTAACAAATGATTTCACGTCCCCCCCCCCCCCCCCTGGCAGGTCTTTGAATTTCTCATGATCACTGAACGTCGCCCAATGAGGCTGTCAAATGCTCGCGTTTTCCTGGTGATAAATATTTTCCGATGATAAGAAGTCCGCGTCAAGACAATGATAGTGAGTAAGATAGAATCGAACATCGGTGAGGTTCTCTTAGGCAGAGACTTAATCTTATTCAGACGGTTTTCCGGGTGCACGCAATTTTCTCTTTCTCTCTCTCTCTCTCTCTCTCTCACTCCGAACGACAACGCCGGGACTGGTACCCGCCTTCGGCTAAATAGCTAACTTCGCGCAACTATCCCAATAGATTATGATTATTGTGGAGGAAAGCTCTGATTTATGCAATTATCATAAATTTCCCTCCCCCTGACGCCCCTCAAACTCCCCCGCCGCCCTGTGTGCCCTCGCCTTACCGCTCGTCCTTAACTCTCGCTTCCCTTACTTCCCTAGACTGTGCCATCTCTTCCGTATGCTCGGGGCGATCCTATCCTCCTATTCAACCGGATTTCAATGGGGAAATTATGTTCCCTTGGTCGCCCTTTCCACTCTCGCGAGCGGGCAAAGTCTTATCCCAAGTTTTCGAGATAAATAGTAAAGAAGACGAAAGAAAAAAAATGCGGAAAGTGGAAAAAAGATTCCACAGGAATTGTGGAAGCTTGTCGTAATCCGTTTGACGTGGGTTGGAAGACATCGAAAGGAGAAAGCTCGATCGCTTTGTACGATTGTCTTCGAAATGCGCGAGTGGTTTGGAATGGCAACGAAAATCTTTAAGGGCGGGGTAAAGTATTACATTTTTGTAAATTTTTTTAAATGAATGCATAATATATCAAGAATATTGTGTTAAAATTTCAAGTCGATCGGAGTAAAATTGACGAAGTTATGAGTATTTGAGCGTCTATTGCTCCATGCCGGGTTTTATACCTGGGCGACAGCTGCGCGGCGCGCTATCGCGAGTTTTGCGTAAACAAACGCAAAAAGATGCTCTCGATCATCTTGATGGAAGCCTTTTGCTCTACGGACCTGGCATCGACGACTTTGAGTGAGTATAAGAAAATTATCGAGTTTTATTTTGAATTTCTAAAAATTCAAAGATTATTGAAAAATCTGAAAAAATTTATACGTATTCAGAAAAATGAACGAATCACGAAAAAAAATTGGGTTGCGGGGAAATTTGTTGACTAATTTTTTTTTTCATCGTTTTGTTAATAACATTTTGGAATTATTATTATGCAAAATTAATATTTTGAGTACCTTTAATATGCATGAATTTTCTCAGATTTTTATGCAATCGAGAAGTGTTCTCAAACTTATGTGCAATGAGCGCTAAGCGACCAAACTCTTCTGCGTTTTTCAAACCGTTTTTCTGAGACTTGTCATATTTGAAGTTCGTGTGCACGATAACTCAAAATCTACTGGACCAATCGCTTTGAAATTTTGCACAGTACTTCTTCACATAATTCACCAGGTATTGTCGAGAGCTTTTTTGTTTTTTTTAATAATTACTAATTTTTCAACAACAAATTAGCCGATTTTTTTAACGAAAATCGAGTTTTTGGCTCCCAAGTGCTACGAAAAACCGAAAAATCGAAAAATCGAAAGAAAAAAAATCCTCCCGTCATTACCTCGAGAAACATCTCCTTTAACAAATGCATTTTGATTTTTTTGTTTCAGATGATTCTGTTGCGAGTTATGGTGCACACCGCAAACCAACTTTTTTTTTAGGCGCCTCCGGGGTTTAATTTTCACTCGCTCAATTTTGAATATTTTGCAATGCAAATTTAGGAGAATGTTGTTCAAATGTTACTTTATTATATGTAAATTCTTCAATAAACGAACACTATTCGTTACGCCAAAAAAAATCTTAAAAACATGCCTTTTTTTCGCCGAATTAACTTTACCCCGCCCTTAAGGGGGTACTCTTCTCTGGAAATGTCATAAAAATCGTTTTTTTTTATGTATATTGTTATATTGCGAACTTTCAAGAATATTTTAAGTCCAACCGGACCCTGAAATTCGAAAAAACGACGAAGTTACACCTATTTTAGTGGAACTGTGTGCGTCGGGTTGAGGATTATTCGCGTGTAACAAAAGCGGACATCACAGCCCAAGCACACTCAGAAGAGGCCCGAACTGCCCGCAGATTGTATAGCTTAGGTGTGCAACAGGATCTCGAAGATGAGGAAGGAGGCACTTACCAGGTGTAGAAGTATGAAACCGGATTTTTTTTGTAAAAATTACACGTCTGTGGTTTGAAAATGATAAAAACTAATGGAGACGGCTTTCTGTGTCACATTCAATTGATCCGCGAGTTCTTGTTGACTTTGAGTATCATCTTCATCCAATAAGACTTGCAATTCGTTGTCTGCGAACTTTTTCGGTGGTTTCCCACGCTCTTCGTTTCTCACGTCAAAAAACACGACTTTTGAATTTTTTGAACCACTCGAAACACTGTGTTTCGCCAAGAGCATGTTCACCGTAAGCTTCGACAAGCATTCGATGCGATTCTGCAGCAGTTTTCTTCAAATGATAACAGAAAACCAATATTGTCCGCAAATCGTAGTTCGTAGGCACAAAACTCGACATGTTTGAGGGGTTACCCCATTTGCGATTTTGAAAAAATAGTTTTTTTTTATTGCATTTTTTTGAAGTATAAGGATCTGAGAATATGTCCTGAAAATTTCAAGTCGATCCGAACAAAATTGACTGAGATATGAGCGTTGAAAGAGAAGAATCCGTGAATTGAAGAACTGACATTGAAATTTTAAACGCGTTTTTCTCAAAATGGCATTTCTGAAGTCGGTGACCAAGATTACTCGAACACTAATGAACCGATCTTCTTGAAATTTTGCAGACTTATTTAATACATAAAAATGTAGTCTTTAATCGTTCGATTTTTTTTTTTCGAAAAAAAAATGGCCGTTTTATAGCCAAAAAACGGCCGTTTTTTTTCGTTAAAATCGAACCATTAACTTTGACTGTCCGCCATTTTGTGAAAAATGAATATTTTTTAAAATCCTTCGATTAAAGACTAGTTTATACTTATATTTGACTAAATCCATCCGCATTTTTTTTTCAGATGATCCACTTCGCCGCAATGTTGGTCACCGCAAACCGTGTATATAAAAACATTATTTCATTGACGGCCATTTGCCACTAAACAATGTAATATTTTTCAATAAAAAAATTACTGAAAGTTCTTCAAGATGTGTTCTTTAAGATGGTATATTGATCGATTAAAAAAGTTTTGTAGTTTTCTTTAAAAAAATTCATGAAAAAGGCCTTTTTTGCGCCACAAGTGGGGGTAACGCCTTAAACGCCACTGTAATTTACCAATGATTCAGAAGGACCCTGCCTCACGAAATACGGCCTTCCGCGAAAGGAATACCCCAAGAATTGTTCATTTGCAATTCTCAACCGGAATTTGTTAGAACTCCCAAAAAAAAATGTATATCCGCGATTCCGGGCACAAATTTGTTGGGGGAGTCCCAAGATGCATCCACATCTCTATAGGGACTTGTTACGGGTAACCCACATAGACCTTATTGGGATACAATTGGATTCTGCACTATTCCCCGATGAACGCCCTTCAAGAATTCTTACCACGTTCGAATGGAAAATATGTTAAAAGTAACGAGAAAAACTCCGCGCGTCGAAACATAACCTGCATGCTTCGTGAGCTTGTACGTGTGCGGAGATACTACGTCGAAGTGCAGTAACATTAATAATAAACGATAATTACAGTCATGAGATTCAAAACGATTTCTAAGATACACTTTTTTAAGCGCCTCATACATTTTTACGATAAGAGCTATACTTATTTTAAACCCATTCATTTTGTATATCGATGTATTGCGTTTAGAAAATGATGATGACGGGGGAAACCTTTAAGATTCGAATCAGATTCGTATATTCCAATAGGGAATCCCAATAAGAATCCAATGTACGAATGATATTGAAGTGTGCTTCGTTGAAACGCAATGAAAGTAATTTTTTTGTAATTGCCGCTTTCCTTAGGCTAAGCAAAGTCACGGAAAACGTTTTTTAAGATTCTCATTGGAGACCTACAACCTAAATCCATTGAGAACGATTTGAGATAACAATAAAAATGGAGAGAAAAGTCATTCAAAAATTCGTTGCATTCCAACGATGCAAACTTGAACATATGTACGAGCGTAACATTTTAATATAGGAATCCAATGCGATTACCCATTGGATCCCTATAAAGAACTAGACACAACTATGGGAATCCAATTGGATCCCTACGACAATTTCTATACACGTTAGTCTTTGTGAGCAAGACTGTACAAGTTGCATAATGTAACTATTCAATTACATATTTATTTTGCAAGGAATGCACTCGTATCGAACGACTCATCTTTATTAATTGGAGGTAAAAACACGTTGATGCAGATTGGGGCAATGTATTATTACTCCCCATATTGAGGAAATGAGCACCGTTAGATCGCAGTCAACATGTCGCAATCGCTTTTCATCAACGCTTTCTTCCTAGAGCTTGCCAATATCGTCTTTTTCAAAATTGCAAAAAGTTGATTATACTAAATCATGAAAGTTAGATTATTATACTAAAAATACATTTTTCTACTATTAATCTCAGATAAGCCTGGTTGCCAGAACCGCCCACACCGATTGGTCATGCAGCAACGGCGACACTGAGTTTAAATAATAATAACTTCATTGTTTATGCACATTTCTCAATAAAAAAATAATAATTCAATCTCGGCAAGACTATGTATTAATTGTGTGTGAAATCCCGACATGGCCATCCCAATACTCCCACCGCAAAAAAAATTGAAAATCGACCTATTTTATGGGCCATAAGCAGACCAGTTGATTTCAGCCTGAAACCAATCATCTGCAGATGGACACTACAATTCTCTAATATCACGAAGAGCGCCAGCCACTCGATTCGATCGAACATAAATATGAACCTAGAGGATCAGCTTTTTCTACCAACCCCCTTGCGGAGTCGCGCGCAATTGATTTAGAAGCAACCGAGCCCCGGTAGAGAAGAACGTCCAAGATTTAAGCTGATATGATACAGCAAGCATCATATCAGCAGTCGATAAAACTCGACCTTACCGTTAGACAGGTAGAGCAAAGAAGAATCTGTCTGTCGGGAAGGTTGCAACTACTCTGATCGTCGACAGAGCTTTTTCCTTCCGTTGGCTATGTACCGACCGCTTGCCTGCTTTACCGACGCTTACCACAAAAAGAACGCACGGAAAAGCGTCGGTAAGTTATCACGCGCGAGCTCACCCCAGCTCAGATCTTTTCGCTCTTACCTACTAATGGTTCTTTCTCGTCTCAGAAAACTTCACCATCCCAAAAAGACGCCATCTCGTGGCGCGCGCAACGTCGGACATCTCGCGGCTCAACAAGGCAACCAGACGCTTCTGAGTCGCAGGCAAAAGCAGAATAGGGGATGAAAAATTGCGAAGGCGCCCCACCAGCCTGCCGCAACCGGGGGTAGCGGCGATGCACGCTAGAACTTTCGAAACTTCCCCGCCGAGCAAACAAAGCACAGAAGCGCCGGCGACGAGAGCCAGCCAGTTCACGCAAGCTGCCAACAGTTCGCCAAACTTTCTCTCTCCCCGAAGCGGTGGAAACTTTAAAAATCGTTACTACCGGGCGATAGCGCGCTCTCGTGTGGATCGACCCCCCGTCGCACCGTCCATAGACAAATAACCATCGGGGACTCTTTTTCTCATTTCACATCACGTTTTATCGCGCTTATTGTCGGAATTCCTTACACTTTGGAGCTTTTATATATAGATATACATATGTATATGTACGTGTCGATAATTCCGAGTTTCTCCAGAATTAATTGAAAAATTGTCGAGCTTCGTGCAAAGCGGAATTCAACAATGGGGTTCACCATTCTTTTTCTTTCGTTCAATTCCGCTTGAAAGTTTTCGAACAGGTCCCTGGAGAAACGTTTTTTCAACCGATTTTGTTCCAATTACTCTGGTATCGGACAACGTGAAAAAAAAAATTTCGAGCTGAATTAAAGACGAGTGAATAATATTCAATCGCTGTGAACGAAGGTGAATGACATTACGTTACAATTGACGATGATGTTGATGTTGCCATAGTCGGGATGAAATGAGAGCTGACTGTTTTTTTTGAAATACCTATTAGTGCGTCTGAAGCGATCTCGGAGTCGAGCAGCGTTGGCTTGGGTCAATAATTGGATGGGTGACCGCTCAGTAGCGCAGTGGCTTGCGTGCTTAGTTACGGCGTGGGAGATAGTCATGACAATCGGTTTTCTATGGTGACACAACTGAGTGGGTAGAATGCAGCCACCTGTTTTGGCAAAGGTTTTCCACAGTTTCCCTGTGCTCTCGTGAACATGCAGTACAGTCGTGGAGTGGGCAACGAGTGGCGATGGACGACACTCTGTGAGGTGTCCAAGGATCGGCATATAGTGAAGTGACAAAGCTCGCACGGACGTACGGGGAAAAATAGAAAATAAAATCGTTTTTGGTTGCTTGAATTTCTATCGGCACATCTTTATTGTAAAAATAATAAGTGTTGTTTTTTTCTAAAAGCCTCATTAGAGATGTGCAATTTGAATCTGTAGAAAATTAACCAATAGCAAAAGTAAGCAAATGAACGAAAACAGAATTAGCGTTGCATCCCAACGATACGAACTTCAACACAACTCTATTAAGAGCTTGTTTTAACACCTCGAAGGAAACATCACTCGAGTGTTCGCCTTCGATTTTGATGAAACTCACAAATGTGATAAGACATTGAAAACTATGAGATACGGATTTCTTCTTATCAGTGGAAAAGCGGTTTAAGGAGAAAACCACCCCTTCAAAGAAAGGCGTGTTTTCATTTTTATCTTTATTCATTTTATCTTAATTCATTTTTTTCTATTCTTCTATAGTGGATTTGTCTTCGCTTTACGTTAGACAAATTTTGATTATGCTTTTATTCAGATCGGTGGACTGCTTGTGGGTGGAACTGCAAAATCACCACTCGACGCGTCTTTTTGAGGGGTGGTTTTCTCCCTTAAAACCGTTTCTCCACCAATAGAAAGAAATATGTGTCTAAAGGTTTTCAATGCTTCATTACATATATGAGTTCCAACAAAATCGAAGGCGGACACTGTAGGCGGGATCGACATTTAGAAGAGAAAACATTAAGCAATTTTTATGGATTTTTTGAACTACGAAATAATCATTCTACATTCGTCAAACTGTAGATATACTTTATTAGCGTATTTAAGGCTACAAAACACTTTTTTAACTTTATTTACAGCAAGGTGGCCACGGGATTTGCAAATTGGCGTGCAATCTAGCTATTGCAATCTCGCCTTTGATTTGAAGAAAAAATCCATTTTTTTTTAAATTATAACATGTATAGTTTCTATCTGAGAGTAATTAAAACGAAGAAAGTGCGATTTTAAGAGAATAGCAGGCATTTACAAGAAAAAATCACCATCTCACGCAAAATTTCTGTCAAATTTGGATTAAAAAAGTAACTTTATTTTTTAACCTTTTCCAAAGAATTCTCGTCAAGTAAAAGGTAGGAGTATAATGAATATTTCTACCATGTTTCAACGCAATCGGCTTAAAAGTTTTTGAGTAATCCTGCACGCCAATTTCGAAAATGCAGTTTTGATAAAAAGGCGTTTGAAGTTTGCATAGAAGTTGAATTAAATTGCACTGGGCACTTGTGGCAACTAATTACTTAAGTAATATGTTACAAAGTGATTAAATTATTAATTACAGTTGTAATTGCAATCGTTACTTGTTAATTCAATTACTGTTTGCCTATCTCTGCCTGCCCCTCTGCGCTCTCGCTTCTACCTGCGGCGCGCGCTTCGAATCCGAGCGGGCGTAAACTTCAAACGTGTTTTTTTTCTCATAACTGCATTTTTAAAATTGGCGCGCAGGATTGCTCAAAAACTATTCGGCCGACTGAGTGAAGACTTGGTAGAATTATTGATAATACTGCTAACTTCTACTTGACGAGAATTATTTTTGAAAAATTCGAAAAAAAAGCTACCGTTTCATCCATATTTTACAGAAATTTTGCGTGAATTTTTTTGTTTTCTTGTAAATGCGTGCCATTCGCTGAAATTTGCATTTTCTTCACTTTGATTGCTGTCAAATAGAAACTATACACGTCCAAGTGAAATAATTGGTTGAATTTTTTGGCCAATCTGCAAATGAATTTTTCAAATGAATATCAAAAAATTGTTTTCTATACTTGAATATACTGTTAAAGTATACCTAAAGTTTGATAAATGTAGAATAATTATTTGTCAGTCTGAAAAATCCTTTGAAACTGCTTGATTTTTTCCCGTCTAAATGTATATCCCGCCCTAAGTGATGTTTCTTGTTAGGAAATACATTAATAGTTATTGAACTGTCCGACCGATTTTCTTTTTCTTCACTTAAATTCTCTCCCCGACGCAGTCGCATCCAGGCCCACCCGCTAAAAAAGGATATTTTCCCTGGGTAAACTAAGGAATAGTCATCTTTGAGCCCACGATTGATAAACGGAGTGCAAAATTGTTCTCACCAAGACTCTGAAAGTTGAAGAAGCGGATAAGGGTAGAATGTCAAAAAGTCGAATATCCATAAGTCGAATTTCCATAACCGAATATCCATAAGTGAGTATAGAGTAGAAATGAGTGCCAGAAATGGCACTCATTTCTACTCTAGGAAAGTGAGTATAGAGGGTGAGTATAGAATAGAAATGAGCGCCAAAAACATACCCAAACAAACCCAAACAAACAAACAAGCTCATTTCTACTCTATACTCACTAATGAATATTCGTACTTATGGATATTGGCACTTATGGATATTCGACTTATGGATATTCGTACTTATGGATATTCATACTTACACGGAGAGAATTTTTAAGTAATTTTTACTGTGAAATCACAGAAACTCGGTGACAAATGTGCAATTCTTCAGGTGTTTAGGAAATAAATTATAAATTTTCATGGAAATGAATCAAAATTTACTTTTGCGTAACAGAAATTTAAAATATTTTCCAGAATTTTTACTGAAATTAATAGTAAAATTTCATGAAACGCAAAGATTACGACAATATGTTTAAAAAGTGCTAATATAAATGAAATTTTTCAGTGGAACATTGAGAAATTTGCGTGTTTTCCATAAAAATTTAAAAAAGGAAGCCGAAATTTTCCGTGCGTGCACCGGAATTTTACGTTCTTTATAGTAAAATCAGTTAGGGCTAAGTCGCCTGACCGTACGCGTGAGCTCTGTGTGCGAGCGTGCGTATACGTGAACGCAAGCTGTGAGAGTGGGCTTGTGTATGACGCAGTATGACGAGCACGAACGACGCCGACCCCCGTTGCTTAGCAACAGCGGTACCGCGCATGCGCATTATAGTACGAAGCATGGGCCAAGAAAGCCTCGTGGTTTCGTGCAGTCTAACGTGTTCTACGCAGTTCTACGCAAGAAAACAAAGAAACGTGAAAAGAAACTTCGATAAAGGACGTCTACAATGGTACGGAAAGATGATATGCTAAAATAAGTAGCAATCAAGAACACAAATGTTCAGAAATACAGTATATAGAGTATTTATTTAATCATAGGGAATTAATTTTTCGCTAGGGATTTTAGAAATTTCAAGTTTGTCCAGGTTATTTTTACTGTAGAAACTTGGAATTTTTTAGGCAGCCCATTGTTAAAATTCTACATGAGAATGTGTCAGAATTTTGACTGAGAGAAATGTAAAAAATTATGCTACTTGCTTAAATTTTTACATGAATGAAAGCAAAATATTAAAAGCTAGTGTCAATTTTTGACTATGTGCACATTTGTCACCGGTTTCAAATTTTTAATGTAATTTTTACGGAGATTTCACCGTAAAAAATACTTAAAAATTCTCTCCGTGTATGGATATTCGCTTATGGATATTGGCACTTATGGATATTCAACTTATGGATATTCACTTATGGATATTAGCACTTATGGATATTCACTTATGGATATTAGCACTTATGGATATTCGACTTATGGATATTCACTTATGGATATTCGACGACAGAGGAAGAAGCGAGGCGAGAGACAGCTCGAAAAAAAAAAACGGTCGAGAAAAATCATGCGGATTGTCAAGGAATGGGATTATTCCAGTTGAGAATGGACATTTTACGGCTGGGTCGCAGCCGAGAACGTTGAACACGCGCACGAACTTTATCACCGAGCAATAACAAACCCGGTACTCGCGCTAACCGCTAGAAAAATCGATGAAAAATAAAATACGACTATCAACCACCTTACAAAGTGTAACGTCAGCTCTTTTATGTCCACAGTTAAACGGCCCCTCGCGTTTTACTGCATTCGAGTTACCGGCAGCATCGTCGCTCTCCGCCCTTCTCACGCTGCTTCATCTCTGTCTGTCCCTTTCTCAAATCTGCCCTCCGTTGGTTAATAAAAAAATCTAAACCCCGCGGATATCCTTTTTGGGGGAGGGGGGGGGGTGGACAAAAAAGAGAAGCGAGCCCTCCCGACGAACAAACATTTTATAAAGTTAAATGAAATCAAGTTGAGTGAGGAAAACAGCGGGCTATGCGGTAAATGAATTTTCCAAGCTTCGCCGGTAGACCCGGGAGCTACGCTAAACTTTTTGCACCCCTTCAACGCGCCCTCCTCACGTTGGGCGATCAACCGCAGCGCGTAAGCTCGCGGTAATTATCCACGAGCAAATATTTGAGGGTGTATAGATTCTCGATGGTATATATAAGAGGGTGCAAAACGAGGCTTTCCTCTGCGGTTTATATTTGCCAAGGGAGCCTATTCGGCGAGAGAAGGGCCGGGGGGCGACCGCGTATAGCGCTCGGCAAATCCACACGAAGCCCCGATAACAAACTACGCGCGAAACAAACGGATCGAGATTAGCGCGAAAAGCCTTTTGCGATGTATGACGGACCGAAAAGGGAACCCGAAAAAAATCTCGATCAGGTAACGTTGAAAACTCCTCGACGAATATTCGATTCGGAGTCTATAATCTTTCCAGGATCAATGGTACACTCTTCCGAAGAATATGAATATGGATATCTCGCTCGTGGTGGCTTTACGTACTAGGGATCTTTTTTAATCTCCGATACTTTTTATCCGATTTTTTTCGTCTTGGTAAAAAGGAGAAAAACACTGAACAATTTTTTTGGGATGAGTATTTTTCGTGGCAATCAATTAGAACGATACGACAAAATTTTAAATCGTCATGTTTGGTCATATATTGTTCACTTCCTATATTTTTTAGGATTCTATGGCTTTTGATTTTTTCCCCAAACTGGACACTTCGCAATTTCCGGTTGCTGAGACATCCCCTTGAGCGTTGCCCACACCCATTCAATTTCCAATGCACTTGCGTACCGCATGAGCACGAGGGCACAGGGCAACTGAGAAAAACTTCTACCCATATGAGCGATATTTTTCCCGTCGCAGGCGGTATATCTATGAGTAGGAAAAAATATTGACTATTTTTCTTTATTAGTTTGAATTGTGTATAAACATCACAAGAATGATATGCAAAAGGAATTGGACGCGAAATTTTTAATTTTTTATTTTTGGAAGCCGTTTTCCGAAACCCTTACGAGCACTCCGAAACGCACGGAATAGCGTACACAACGAAAGTAGCAACTTAGCGTCGTTTGGTCTATTCGTTGTACAAAAAAAATACAACCTAACAACGGAAAACCTATTATCGAAATTGCTTGGTGGGTACGGCAGAACGGGGTCAAGTTGACATTGAGGGTAACATTGACAGTTTATGAGGCTACTTTAAAAGAGCGCCAAAATATGGTTTAAATGTTTTTAAATTTGTTATTCAAGTTGATTACAATGTTGCTAAAGTTGATTGTAATGTTGCTCAAGTTGATTTCGATCTCTATGACAATTATAAGACTGATAAATTGCCTATAATAGTACCCTAGGTACTTGATATTTTTATGTAAAATGTTTTTTTAATAAACGTGACAATTTTATTCTAAAAAGTCGTTGTTTTTCATTCAACTGCATGTATAATGCATGAAATATTAAATTTTGTTGTCAAAATGATGTCGAAGTAATCCTTCGTAATCGATATAAGTTCTATTTGAATGCCTTGTCAAAGAAACCCCACACTCGAGGTTACTTTAACGCTTTAAAAAACATATATCGAATTGTGGGAGGGGGCTGGTGAGACTTGATTTTCTTATACAATTGATAGCCAAAGGACTCATTGTTCTATTGGATAAAAAACGTTGGAATTTAGCATAAAAAAAAAGTTATTCATAAAAAACTTCCAACGCCTGTCATAATTTCAATTAGTTGAAGTTCAATTAGTTTCATAATTGGTTTCTTTTCTAAGTCGTCACATGCAGAAAAAACCCTCCAAACTTCATTTTGATTGCTTATTTACCGAGTCGAAACAAACAAAAGTCTGCTGAGAATTGTTTGTTTCAGACAAAAGATTTGCTAAATTGCTTATTCAGCAAATGAAAGCATACAAAAATCCCAAAAAGGTCTCACTTTTCGGTGAGCCACATAGATGCAACAGCCGAAGTTGTGTCGATCATCAAGTGACCTCGGTGAAACGGACCCTCCAACTTCAGTAATCAAAGCACAAGCCAGCGCTAAACGGTCACCATCCAAGTATTGACACTACTTCGCATTCTGATTTTGTTCTATCTTTTTTTTCACCAAATGGGCTTGCTTTCCATTGAGCTTTGTCCGCATCGAGAATAATCGCAAACGTTTCTCGGGGAAAAGTTTTTTAGTAAAAAAAAAAAACGACGCAAAAGAGAGTGACCGAAAGGAATGCGCGCGGCGAGTGTAGATTTGAGAAGAAAAAAGAATATCGTTGATCCCTACCTTTTTCGGAGTGGGATGAAGTACGGTGACCGGCACTTGTCGCGGTGTCGGCGTGTTCGGGAGAGTCGTTAATTGACGTGTCTGCGCCTGTTGCTGCGCCAGTCTCCTCTCTTCCCTGCTTGACGGCAGCTCCAGTAAATGCTGTATCGAGTGATTCTGTCTCGTTCTCTTCGACGCCATCCTGCGTATACGTCGGACCACGATAAATTGCGTTATCAATGAATAAATAAAAAATAAATATAAACTTAGAACACTTCGGTATACACCTGTACATCCATAAATATGACTCTAAAAAAAAAACCTTTCCAGTACAAACATTTTTTTCGGGATTGTCTACACGAATGAGGCATTGGCTCGTAGTAAGCGAGGGATGAATGGCCGAAATGGGGAAAAATTGAATTTCGAAATACCAATACATTTCGATCGGAAATTATTATCGAAACCTTTGTTTAGCTCATCATTATTGGATCTGATTTTATAGCTTCGCAATGTCATTGAAAGTGAACAAAAATCGTGTTGCTTCATTTTGCGGAATTCACTTCAAATTCCAACATCCGACCAATGCTCGAATCTATTTGCAAAATCAGTGCGAAATTCCGATGGACATATTGCAGTGCAGCGACGAGAATGAACGGGATATTGAGAATGTTTCACTTGATTTCGAATTACGTGATTATTGCTCGTGAAAAATGTTTCCTTTGAGCTATCACCTTGCAAAGTGGCATATAATAATGCTGGGTTGCTGGCCGGGATTGCTCGTCTACATATTCTCAATTGAATAAAACAGTATTCTTTTCCCATATTGAAAAACTCGTTGAGCGGAAATAAATGCAATCGGTTATCTAATATTATTTCGCCAAAAAAAATCGAAAAGGTTCTAGCGCACTAACGCCAATTGTCGTGCAATGGACAGAAAAATAGTCGTAGACCTCGCTGTGTAGGAGATACGGCCGAGATGAATTCAAAAAATCTTATCATCACAGTCGTGTACGAGATTGGTGTCAAAGTTAAAAGTCAAAGAAGTTATTATTATTTTTCTTCCTTTTTGTTGTTACCCAAAAACGATTCATCCAACTTATTTACGCCAATTACTAATTGTATTGTTCTTCTCACTCCGCAGAACACATCTATCCATTGTCTTCATCCAAATGTCTCAATCTTTAGGCAGCAAACTATTGTTTCCCTGTTTTACTCCTCTGATTCGCTTTTGCTAAACACAGCGCCGTCGCTAATCACAGATAATTACTACGAACGAGGTTGCAGGTCAATAATGAGGATCCGAAAAAACGCTCGAGCAATTTCCTCAGCCTCGAAAGTTTCGGTCGAAATAAAATCGTTCAACCAAAAAACTAATAATATTATCGCGGATTAACGAGGCAAACTTTAACATAAATTCTACGAGGATGATCATCCGCAAGACGAATCCATTTATGAAAGCGAGCGTTGATTTATCCGTTTACCCTGGAGGACATCCGACAAAGGGAGAAATCTCGAAAAATTTTTCGTCTCACCCTGACCGGATGTTTGCGAGAACGTCTCTCAGCCAGCCAAGAGTACATAAGAAAGCGCGAAGAGAACAAAAGTGATTTCAAGCTGGTGACTGGCTACGCGGACAATGGGGTGGAGGTACGCAGCAAGGAAGATAAGGAAAGAGCAAAAAGCTCGCGGGAAGATAGAAAACCAGACCGAGGGGTAGTTCGACGAAGAGAAGACATGGAACGGGGAGAAACTGGAAACTGCGTACGTATACCTTTTTCCACCGAGGGTGGAAGCGAGCTCTGTGGATATCGGGTAAAACTTTCGCATTTAACTTTTCCGTTCTAGGTTTCACCTCTCACTCTCTCGCCCTGCCATTCCCCGCTTTCGGGCTTGTTTGAACGAGGAGAGAAAGCGCCGAGAGCGCGACAGGAACGAGAATCGCTAGAGGGATGAGGAAGGGAAACGAGCAACAAAGCTCATCACCGGAAACTTTTCCGAGACAAGGACAGTGAGCTGGCGCGAAGGGGTAGTTGCGGGGAGTCGAGAGTCGATGTGAAAGAGCGAAGGAGAAAGGGACAGAGTGAGATGGAGCGAGGGGGTTGGATGGGGTTGAAGTCGCCCGGGACGAAAGAAGCGCGTGCGCAGAATTCTCTCTCTCTCTCTCTCTCTCTCTCTCTCTCTCTCTCTCTCTCTCTCTCTCTCTCTCTCTCCCTCTCTCTCTTTCTCGTTCTCTCTCTATATGTTTCACTCGGTAACATCACTAAACAAACCTATCTTCCCGTTCAATTCGCATCTACGTACACCGGGTAACATTCGCCCTCGAATGTACCAAAGTACATCTGTAGTAGCTGCTCTTCCCATTTTTTTAAATCTTCCACTCATAGACGCTATACAGCTGCCTCATACGAGACGAATAAAGATGGTGACATTTTTCCCTCTCGACATCACTGCTCTGTCGGGCTTCGATCGATCAAGGCAAATCGCTTCGTGTTGGCAATGGAAAATTAAACATCCCTTTCCGTGTTTGGATAGAACCAAGTCGAAAGAAGTTCAATATCTGTTCAAGCTCATTTTATGCCTCAAATGTACCACGTGGTTCATTCAAATCCAGTTTTGCTACTTTTTTCGGGCCAAACTTTCGATCTGGTGAAAATTTCCCATATTGCACATTCCCAAGACAATGGCTAAATCTTAGCATTAGAAAAACTTCGTTTCATTGAGGTGCGCGAGTTTCAATCCCGATCTCACATCAGTCGTCTCTTTCAAAGAACGTTTTGATTTAAATCTTTTTAGGGGTAAAAGAATGAATGTCGTAGATCAATAACAATATGAATTATGGAATTACAAATCTATAATAAGTGCAGTTACAAATATCCTGAATTAGTTGCATTGAATAATAAATTAAATAAGATATTAATAGGTAGGAAAAAATAATTCGTAATGCAGGAATGTAAACAAATATTGAGAGGTACATTTTGAGTTGACGTAATCCACCCCTGAACTCGGCACGCGCCAAGACCTTCCCCCCGAATGTCCTACTACCCCTACCCTCGATACAGAATAATATCTGTCTCTATCTTCCACCCTATCCCCCCTCTCTCTCTCTGTCTCTTTCTCTCTCTCCCTGGTCCAGATTGACGCGGCGTTTCGCATAGTGCAAATATGGACATCCTGACTTCGTACCCAGAACGGACGCTTCGACTGTGAGACATTCGATGTGGTAACTATTTATCGAGCGATTGGAATATCCCTCTGACATCTCCATATCTAGTATCCATCGCTGATAAGCCTTTCACTATCGGTGAACTTCAATTATTTATTTTGTTCCTCTCACGCTTCAAACAATTTCTATGCAATCTTCTTTTTCCCTTACCATTTTCCAGCAATACACAAAGGAGTACAAGACTCGTTCATACTTTTGCGAATCACCCCTTCAGGATTCGAGACAGTATGAACTCCCCGTATAACACGAAGCTCATGGCCGGACGTAAACTCTACGAGGAAGCTAAGGGGCTACTTTATGACCCCGAATAGCATATTAATCGGTTGGTCATTTATTCACAACATTTTTGAGTCTTGAAACTTCTAACGCGATTTCCTGACAACTCATTTGTGAACCTCATATAAGATAACTCGGAAACTATTCCATTGATCATTTTGAGGTACTGCATATTTTTAGATAACATAATTACTGTCTATGTGAACCCAAAGTTCCTTGAAAATAATTTTTTTAAACTACTTTCATTATCAATAATAAATAGGAAAGTTAAAATTTCATGGAAAACAGAACATGTTTTCAAACACCTACCATTTTTCAAATTTTCAGTTTTATTTGGATTTATCAGGTTCACATAGAGCGTGTGGGTCGTATAAATCTAAAACTTCTTAGCTCTGATGTTTCAGATCTGTCTACAAGACGCTAGGTTGTACGCCGTGGACCAGCTCAGACGGCTGACGTCTCTAATGCAAGTGTCGTACAGCCGCCACTTTTGAATATAAAACAGGAATTATAAAATTGAAAGATGAAATAATATATACATAAAATTTGAATTATGTAGAATAAATAGTTTCGACACAAAGAAAAGCTCGAAAACGTGCTCATTTTCGGCTGCCTAGAAGACGTCTTTCCCCTTGATTCACATGCAAAAAATGTTACGCGAAGAGCGATCCGTGGCGTGTATTTTTCATTTGGTTTCATCTGAAAAGAAGAAGGCAACTCCGATATCAAGTTTGCCCGCGTTTCTTCAGTACGGGGTAATATTCCTCATCGTTTCATACTCCGCGAAACTGTTCTCATCTCGTAGCACGGCGTAAAAAAAAGTTCCCAAGCCCTCGATATACCCGCCAGGGTGGCCGTTGAGAAAATTCCGATAATTAAGAAAACTGTCTGGATTCACCGATTCCAAAGTTTGGCGGAGGACGAGGGAAAAAATGAATGAGCATGGGAGTGAGGTGAGAGAGGTGAGGAATATATTCAAGCGAGTAAGCCAGAGATACGTGCGATCATACCTGCATGCATAGATATATTTCCGGACCACGTGCATGCATCTAAAGTTTATATGTGTTGGCGCATAGGTCGGGGAAAGGGAGCCTCGCGTACGTATATTTCAGTCATCCGGAGCAAACTTTTGCAAGTTTAATGCCCGGGTACGCTCACGCTCCCGAGTAATTTAACACGACGAAATTAACTTTTCAGTTTTACCGAAAGTTTCGCATCGTCGTCCTCGTTGAGAAGAAGGCACGGAGAAAGAGGGAAGGGGAGATCTGGCACAACTTAACCGCGGTACGAAGAGCTCCTTCTCTTTTCTCTCTCTCTCTCTCTCTTGCACTCATTTACAAACATCTCGCCCCTCTCCTGGCTTTGCTCGCTGCGTGGACCCGCGAGGTCCAGAAACGCCTAGGAGACCTCGCTTTCCACTTTTCCTCGCTCTTTGCGCAGGCTGAAAACTTCTTAAGCGTTTCCCCGGCTATAGTAGCCTTCTCCCCTTTACCCGATTCTTTCGACAACTTTCCCACTCGCTTTCCTTCTACCCCTGCTACTTCGACTCTTCCTCCTCCTCCTTCCTGTCCAAGTATTCTATATAATCCTTCTCGTGCCCTCTCGACCCGCCGACCTTTTTTCGTTAAATAATCCTGCCCTTAAGATTCGAGAGGCAATGCGGAGAACTCGGCCTTGCCGAACAGTCGCTCGGTTACTGTTGCTTACAATTTCGGGTCCATAATCTGTAAAGGGCCCGGGATGAATGATGGGCAAAAAAGAAGTTGAGGACGGGGGCTTATGTTTCATGCGGCCTGCGATGAATTTGTGCGGCCACTATTGGCATGTTGGAGTTAAGGGACTTGAACATTTGCATAAGCTTGGCATTTCGAAATTGGCATTTTTTTTGTTGCTTAGTCTCATAGTATCTCGACTGGAAATGTTGTTCCGGCAGCCGGATCACTGATCAAGAAGGTTTCAAGATACGGTCCGGAATACCGGAAAAGCGCCAGTCTGGTCGACACTAAATATCCACTGGATGAGTAGATCCGGAGAACGGGTGTAATAAAGACAAACTGATCAGTCCTAAAATAGGCAATCTTGCGAGGGCCTTGTTAGAGCACCGAAGTCCGTGTCTGATCGGCGCCGCAAGTCTGCCGGATCAGTAGATCCCAGATAACGATGTGAAAAGGTAGCATTAATCAGGCCTACATCAGGCGATCCGTAACGCGCCCCTTAATGGCTCTGTTAAGGTTTTCCTTCCCCAACCGTGCTCCGAGGTCGGCTAATCCAGTGGACATCCGGCGCAGGTGCGCCATGCACTTCGAAGTGTATGTCTGATCTGCGGCGGATGTCTACCGGATAACCTCATTCGGGGCCAACAAAACAAAAACAACTGATGAGCTGCTGCGTGCAGAATTTCGGCAAGATACTAATAAAAGTAAAATTACCGCCATATGGATGCCGTCATCATCGAATCATGATACAAAGAACGAATGAAAAGAAACTTGACGTGTGCATCGTGGGAATGCAAAGCTTTTTCTTCAGTTTTCGTTCGTTTATTCTTATCATCATCAAAAGGTAATCAATCAAAACAATAAGAGTAAATCTTATTCGCACAACTTAAACATTTCTTTTTACAAAATAATCCGAAGCCTTTTTTGAAAGCCTTTTCGGGTCGTGACTCTCTAATGAGGATATGTAAGAACGTGTGGGTTATTTTCGCAGCCTAAACAAGCAAAAAAATCTGGTCAAAAAAGTTATTATTGTTGCATTGCAGCGATGCAAACTTCAACGTCATGAATAAAATTATTGACATTCTTTGGAATAGAATTAGAATGATTAAACTATGCAAAGAAAAAAAAAGAAAGTTTACACAAGTGTTGGAATAGCTAAATAGGTAGCGCGCTCCGCTCTAGAATTATAAGATCCCGACTAGAAATGTTGCTACGGGGCAGACTAGAGCTGCCCCGCAACAAAAAAGCGTGAAACGCTTTTTTGAATCCTTTTTGTATCTATGACTGAAATGAAAAAAAAAAATTATGAATAAAAAAATTCTGCTAGTGTTTTTTGTTTCCATATGCGTTATTTATGATCCTGCCTATATGATAATTGGAATAAAACGTAGATTCTGCCTCTTTGAAGTTTTTTTTACCTACCCTCTAATTCTAGAACTAATTCTAGAATTCTAGTTCTAATTCTAGAACTGAGCGCGCTACCTTTTTAGCCATTCCAATACTTGTGTAAACCATTTTTTCATTGCATATTTTTATCATCCTAATTATATTCTAAAGAATGTCAATATTTCTAAAGAATGTCAATATTTCTAAAGAATGTCAATATTTCTAAAGAATGTCAATAATTTTATTCATGGAATTGAAGATTGCATCGTTGCAATGCAACAATAATTTTTCTTTTACCGGATTTTTTTTGCCTGTTTAGGCTGTGAAAATAACTCACACGTTCTTACATATTCTCATTAGGGTGTTATGACCGGAATTTGCAAGAAAGGCTTCTGATGATATTGTACAACAAAAAATGTCACTTGTGCCAATAAAATTCAATTGTTTGGTAGACATCGGGTGCGAAGCAGACATACACTACGAAGTGCATGGCGGATCGGCACGGGATGTCTATAGGATAGGAAAAGGTAAATCGGTCAGGCCTAGGACAGGTAACCTTAACACAGTCATGTGAGGAACGCGTTGCGGGTCGTCTGATGTGGGTCTAATTAATGCTGCGTTCTTACATCGGTATCTGGGTACTTCTGATCCGGCAGACATACGGTGCCGATTAGGCACGGACTTCGGCGCCCTAACAAGTGCTCGCAAGATTACTTGATTCAGGACTTATCAGATTGTCTTTATTACACCCGTATTCCGAATTCAATGATCCAGTAGATATCCAGTACAGCCCAGGCGGGCGCTTCTACGGTATTCCGGACCGTATCTTTAAAACTGCCTGATCAGTGATCCGGTTGTCGGAAGAACATTTTCAGTCGGGATGTAGGTTCAATCCCGAGGGTAGGTAAAAAACTTTAACGAGGCAGGATATGTTTTATTCCAATTATCGTATAGACAGCCTCATAAACAAAGGATATGGAAACAAAATATACTAGCAGATTTTTTATTCGTAATTTTTTTATTTTTCATTTCAGGCATAGATACGGCAACCGGATCAGGGCCTGAAAAGGTATACTGATCAGTAACTTTATAGGCATCCGCGTCATGACCAGATGCAAAAAAAGTGTTTCACGCCCGGTAAAGCCCTGATTCGACGGCCTGTCCCGTGCCGTGGTACGGAATACGGTATGCCGGATGCAACCCAAGTCTGCCCCGTGGCAACATTGCTGGTCGGGATAAGGGCTTCCATTTGTAACAGAGATTTTGTGAAAATTCCTAAAATTGACCGAGTTAGGATCATTTAGGAGTTAGGATCATAAAAGTGAAGCGTTCCACTTCGATTTACCCTTTCTCCTTTTGCTTTTTATTCAAACTGTGTTTTTTTGTGAAACGGCATAAGTCGTTTCTCAAAATCGATTGTTTCGATTCACTTCGAATTCAGACATAACATCGTTTATAACAATTTCTATCGCTTAAACGAATGATTTTTATGGGTTTCTCCATTTGTTGATAATGATTGACAAATATGTTTTTTGTTTGTCGCGTTTGTTGTTTGTTTTAGTGAAAGAAATCGAACGTTTTTCTAGAATTTGTCATTTGTTATTTAATTTATTTTGAAAAATCATCCGGTCATACCAACCTTTCATTATACTAAAAGTACATTTTTTTATTTTTCGGTTGATATCAACCTAGTTGCCAGAACTACCTTTCCCAAGTAACCGTACGACGCCATGCAACAGCTACGGCACTTTGCTTAAACGCGTTTTTGTCAAAACAGCATTTTGTACTACTTTTGCCGCCATAACTCAAGGACAATTCAAGATATCACCGTGATTTTTTTTAAATGACGATATCAACTTTTTCTATAAAATAAACCGACGTCGGTGTAAAAAATAAATGTATTATTATTGTTATTACAACAAATGTCATCCGTTTTTCGATGTTTTCTAAATTTTAGTAGCCATCTTTTTAATTGTTATGGTTTTTTTTAAATTATAGTTTCAGTCTATGGAGGAACTGCCGAAAACTTCAACCGGCCACCTAGAATCGTGGCAATGAGGGAGCAGTGCATGAGACGCGTGGTCTTCTTTATCCGCCCATATGTCCCTTAAATATTTATATTTTTGAAACCTCAACCACTGAATTCAATACCCAAAACTCCACCAAAAACGTTGCAAAAAAGAACATGTATGTATGTTGTTTTGGTTCTTCACAAATTCGACTTGAATTTTATCCCATTTTCGGCCTATTCTCGCTGCCCAGTCTCCTTAAATAATAATAACTTCATTGTTTATAGATATTTTTCAATAAAATGAAAACTTGAACTCGGCAAGACTATGTATCGACAGTGTGTAAAATCCCAGCCCCGTCATTCTAAAACCCTACCGAGAGAAAAATATTGAAAATCGACCAGAGTTTTTGTCCCCAAGCTTATGCAGACCCACTAAGACTTCTCGTATAAACGGTGTACTGCGTTTTTCAGGACGCAGTTTCGGACCTCGTAGTCCTCGTAGTTTCCGCAACCTCTTACGGCACCGAGCCAATGTATATTCAGACAACACTTAGAATTTTTTGAATGGATTCCCATTTAGCCCCCAGAAAAAGCCCGCCTTGAAAAATTGATTTCGGTTGAGATCGAAATCAGTACCTTCGAAATATAAGCCCGCAAAGATGATGAATTTATACGCAACATTATTGTACGAGGAAGAACCAGGACGTGTGGCAAGACTCGAAGAAGTTTCGGTATCCTCATTGAGTTAAAAGTTGAAGAGAACAAGGAAACGGAGAGAGGGGTGATAAATTCTCCAGGAGCTGTGAGGAAGGGGAATGGGTATAGCGCGGGAGACTCGACTTAATCAATTGACTTCTAGCCTCCCGTCTTCCGAATCCTTTGTGACTCCGCAGCCTCTCTCGTCCGACCGACGAGTTTCAGGGGCCCCCCAACCCCTCACAACTGTTCCCGATCCGCAACTATACATACCTGCAGATAGACCGGCACATCGACGAAATCAATCCACCCCCTCGCCTCTCTCCCCATCGAACAAGGAAGGAGAGAAAGTGCCAAGGAAGGACAGAGAGATGGAGGCCATGAGAGAGACGCAGAGGGAGTTTGAAGTGCGCGCGCGTTTCAAACTACCCCCGAAGCTTTCTAGACCTCGAACGCGACTTTCGCGAGACAGGCCACGATGGAGTTTTGCCAATAGTTTCCCCGGTGAACAGTTTTGCCTAGCCATTATAGCCACACGATTGGATACCCATTATCCCCGCTTCTTTCTCTCTCTCTCCTTCTCCCCCGCCCCGCCGCCCACCCACCCTAACTACCACTTTGCCCCCGACGTACGTACACTTTACGTACATCAAAATACGCGCCTTCTGTATTTTATCCGGCCAAACTTTTCAACTCTTCGATAATCACGAGACGATTCGACGATCAAATGATTTTCGTATCTGGAAAGTTTTCGGTTGAAATCGACTGCAGCACATTCCAAGAGAATGTTATCGTCGTCAAAAACTAATGCAATTATTTTGAGGATAGTTGTTCGTTCTGCGACACAAATGGAAAAGATAACGCGAAAAAATAGCGTAATCAATTTCTGGCTGCGCAACTAGCCGTAACGATTACGCATAAAATCCCTTGCTGTTTTACTGGAGTTGAAAAATTAACCGCGATAAAACAAGAGAGCCATCTTAGAAAGTTTAAACTTCAGTGAAATACTGATAATTAGGTACTTGGTAAACTTTAAATTGAAAAAAGAAGCCCAGAAACTAGAATGCGTTGAAAAAAGAACTAGACATGGGGTTGCCTTGATATTGCATAATCGTTGGAAAATAATCGTTAAAAAATGAAATAACCGAAATCCTTCAGCAAAGTACTTAGCAATTAAGTTGCCTGAATAATCCGCAATCGTTGAAAAATCATAACAAAATCGGCAAACTAAAATGCCTGAGCAAAAAATTAGAAATTCAATCGCATTATTATTTTTTTTACAGCTTAAATAAGCCAATTGTGCATAAATCATAATATGATTATAATTTATATCTTAAATACAACAATAGTTTATCAGTCATGAAAAAATAATTATTTATAACTGTAATACAACAATCTCTCGTAAGTCATGAAAAAATAGGTGGCAAAAGGATATTGGCTGGGCAAAATTAAACAATGAATTCGACATAAGGTACATCGCAACCTCATTAAACCGGAATGAAAATTCTTCCCCCAGAAAAATGTCCTAAATTCCATTTGAAATACAATACACTAACGTAATTCTTAAGCATAATTTCCGTATTTCCGTAGACGTTGGGGAAAAATCGTAAAAGTTCGAATAAATCGTCGACCTCATATAATATTTCTAAAATGACCTGCCTGGATATTCCTCTTTCGTTTTTCACTCTCATTTGCAATGCTACATCGATAATCTAGCATGACATGAATGCCAGTACACAGTCATGACTGGAAGACGCGTATATGAACAGCCGAGGCACGTTTGCTCTTTGTTTTTCCAATCTTTTTGAAAACAAAAAGCACCGCTCGGAGAATTTCAGACTCGCTCGCCAAATTGAAGGGCAGTTTCGTAAGGCCATCCATACAGATTATACGTTTGGATACGTATATGAAACGAAAGCGCATTGTAAATTCGTTCCATATTCGTAACGTTAGCTACCGGCAAAACTGACCGTTTGAAGGACAGTCCTCAATCGTTTAGAAAATATATAGCTGGTGTTATGGTCAGAATATTCTAGAAATAACTTTTACATAAATATATTTACGTTAATCGAAAGGTGCTTTTGAAGGCTTTGAGATTGAGATTATGATAATATAGTGACGGGGACATTCGACTATAAAACCCGTCTTCAAACGGTTCACAATGACTTTTCCCAATATATGTATATGAAGGGTGTCTCAAAATGACGTTATATTTTAATTTATTAATAAAACATATTAGTTATTGAAAAAGTAACTCTGGTGGCCAATTGACATCGCCGCGGCGCGAGATGAACACGACCATGAAACTTTGTCTACAATAACTATGCAGTAACAATGCAGCAAATAACAATTTCTACGCGTTGCTCGATCGTACAATTCTCCATGACTAAACCTCAATACTTCTCGATGCCAATTGTCAAATATTAGTAGTCTATATTCGCCACGACAAAAAATGACGCGCAATTTAAAATGTATATATCCAGGGGTAGATTCTGGGACATTTTCTGGGACAGATATATATATATATATATATATGTGTGTGTGTGTGTGGGTGTGTATATAATATATATATATGTTAATATATTAGGGCGGCACAGCTTTGAGCTCTGTTTTTTTTCCCTTTTTCTCACCATCCAATTATCTTCTTTAATACAAAAAAATTCTCGCGGTAGCTGCGAGTAGTCGAAAAATATTTAGAAAGTTACTCAAGTCCCCCGAAAATTCAAATTTTCATTTAAAAAACGATTTTTTTGTCCACTTCTCACCCATGAATTTTACGCTTCCTAATTTGTAATTAACATCGAATTATACATTCCAAATTTGTAATTTTCGCCAATACTTTTTTACTCTTCTCACTCATAAATTTGACGCTTTGCAAAATTTTCAATACAATTAATCCTTTTTTCTTTAAGGATGTTGAGTCCCAAATCGCAAATGACGATAAAATTCTGAAAATTTTGTATGTTTTTGTATGAAGTATTTTAGAGGCCGTGTGAAAATTTCACGACAATTAGGAAGCTCGTTATTGAACAATTAACATTCACAAATTAAATGTTGTTTTATGGAAACTGATGTAACTTTGCAATAAGTTTTTTTTTTACCTCTCAATTTTATAATATCTACAATATACTGAAAGCAACGGAAACAAAACGAAGTTTATTGATACATTTTTTTTTATTTCTTTTAAAAATTGTTCTTAACAAAATGTTAATTTTTTAATAACGAGCTTCCTAATCGTCGTGAAATTTTAACACGACCTCTTAAATACTTCATACAAAAACATACCAAATTTTCAGAATTTTTTAATGATTTTTTTATTTCAACCCTTAAGGAGGTTGAAGTAATGATGATAGAATTCTGAAAATTTGGTATGTTTTCACATGAAGTATTCAGGAGGGCGTGTAAAAATTTCATGACGATTAAGAAGCTATTTATTGAACAATTAACATTAACATGTTTCATAGGGACTTAACATCCTTAAAAACAGATTTTTCAAATTTACCTCACACTTGTAACCCAAGAATTATAATCTTTGTTCTCACAAAATAATACTTCAAAGCTCTTGTCCGTAAACAAAATGATAGGCCGTTTTATTCGTAAAACTGAAATGGCAGCAATTTCCCGCGCATCGCAATTCGTCTCACACTTGATCTCGATAGTCAAACTGCCGACCAATCGTAGCTATATTCTGCGGCGAGCGACGCCATAATACTAATAATGCATAATAATTCATAATAACACATATCGTCTAATTCGTGCTTATTACAAATTATTAGAATAAATCATTCAGAAAATGTAACACGTCGCTATTTGCTACAAGGAATTATAGTGAATGCGAAATTTATTTTTTGGCAGAAGTTCTAAATTTCGCAAACCTTGAGCGACCACTAAAGATTCATCGGCCGGCTAGAGCTTTCGCGAGGTTAGTTAAAAAATGATGAAGCTTGAAATTCATGGGCGAGAAGTGGACAAAAAAATCAATGTTTTAATGAAAATTTGAATTTTTGGGAGGCTTGAACGACCTCTAAATATTTTTTGACTGCTCGCAGCTCGCCCGACAATTTTTTTTCAAAGAAGATAATTGGATGGTGAGGAAAAGAAAACAAATATAGCTCAGAATTGTGCTACCCTGATATATATATACAGTGGCGTGCAAAAGTTTCGGGCCAACCTTTTTTTCTCAGCTATTCGATAAAATATTTAATCCCGAACCTCTCCATCATTTCAAATATTTGAGGGAGCTATGATATGCATAACAGCGTGGTATATTATTTTGTTTGTATAATGTATGGTTTGTGTACAGCGTCGAACGCGTTCCGCCAGTGTGCAAAAATATTGGGCCGCTGTCTCACCTTCTCCAGCCACACGGTTTGTTTACGTTTTCTCACTGAGAAAACAATATATTTCTATGTACCAGGATTTGTTAACTATTAACAAATGGTAAAGTTGGATATGGCGAAATAAATACCTTCTTACAGTTAATGAATCATTCATATGAGCCTCTGAATTATCACAAATAAAGATTTGGTAATAGTTAAGAAATGGGTACTTTAATGGAACGTACGCGTTCTTAACAGCCAATAGATATACAGTCGGTCTAATCCAATGCTTCATATTAATATACTATAAATACTTGTTTCCTATAAGTGAGGCGTTTATTCAATGAGAACAGCGGAAAAGATGTACCAGATTACAGGATAGTTGAGTAAACGATATTTTATATTCGCACAAAACAGAATTCGAGTATAGTTACCAAATTAAGATTTGGACAAAGTCATTCATTGATTGTCGGCAGATGAATGTGCAGTTGAATCGATGTAGCACTATAGTGCTAATGGGCATTACAAGGAACAACCCTCATAGAAAATGAGAGTTGTTCCTTGCTACTTGCTACTCGTAGTCCTCTACAAGTAGCAAGTCCGTTAATCGGAGGGCAACAAAGATGGCAGCATCAATACGTCGTAGAGCAAGGAACGACTCTCATAGAAAATAAGCGGTCGACCGGGCTCACGGTTGACGTCTTGGCCACCCCTGCTCTAATGCATAATTTAATATTCTATATGTATAATTTAGAAAGTTTTCTAACGATTTGGCAGATCCCACAAAACAAGCAAATCGTTAATTGATGCATCAGCGCAGATAATAAATTCACGTTTTTACGGTCACAAACTGATATTCGCTAAGTAAGTTGACTCAATCGAATTTACGACACAGCTGCGCACGAAAGAGCTTGTGCGACAAAGGGCCAGGGTAGCGTACAAAGTAAATGGTCTTGCCAAATGTACGATACTTATCTCAAGTACAGATTTGTTAACTATCAACAATCAAACTATCAATATCATTATTTGAGACGAGTTGTCGATTTTTAACAGTTATTTGCTAACTATTAACAGGGCTATATTTGATTTAACTGAAGTTTTTTAATTATTACCAAATATTCATTTTGTAATAAGTGTACGACTGTTATCTCAAAGAACTACTGGGCCAACATCGTAAATACAGATTCATTAGTAGTTAATAAATCCTCATTTGTGTTAAATAGAGAAGTTGTCGCGTCAATTGTGTCATTCTTGGCTCAAACGCGGCCGAAATAGTCGTTTTGAATGAAGATCAGTTAATTGTTGTGACATGTTCATTTGCATTGAACCCGGGATAGTAGCGGCAACTATACGTTAATGGCCTCAAATCTAAATATATTAATTGTGGACAACTCTCTACTCCTTTGAACTATATTATCATATCACAACTTCAACTCGTTATTCGATTGCCATAAACATCTACTGAGTCAAAAGAAATAAAAGTGATCAAATAAATTATTATTTTCAAAGAAATACTATGGCCGTAAAATTTTGTCATGAGAACGCCAATATTTCTTAACGACTAACAAATGTTGTAACAGTTAATGAATATTTGAATAAAAGTGCCAACTAAATGTATTTCTTTACTATAAATGAACTGTTTTCTCAGTGTTTCCGCGTTTTCTTTTGCGTTAGTTAGAAACATAAAGCACTATGAAAAAATCAGTTCTATTTCTGCCGCAATGGCGAAACACACAAAAATTGAGGTCCGCGAAGTTGTGTTGAAACTATATGAAAAAGGAAAGAGTTCTCGTGATATTGCAAATACTCCATCTATTGGGAAAAGCACAGTAAACCGTATTATTGCGAAATACAAATCAACAAATTCGTTGTGTGATAAAAGTCGAACCGGTAGACTACCAAAAACTTCAAAACGCGTGGGCAAAATCTCTAAGAGAAAGTGCACTCAGAAAAAGAAATCGTTGAATGTGCAAAGTGCATTTTGTTGCCTCGCAATTTTGTTGTTTTAACAGTTTTCTCAGATATGCTAAATAAGCTACAATTTCGCGAGAATTACGCAGTGAAAATCTTGCTAATATCAGTCGGAGTAGGGAATCCTGACGTCTGAAGGCTGTGGGATTGATTGGGCGCATCGATGTAAAGAAACCACTCATTAGCACAAAGAATAAGAAGGCTAGATTGCATTTTGCCAAAAAATATCAACATTGGACAGTATCGAATTGGCGGAAAGTTCTTTTTTCCGACGAATCCAAATTTCAATTGTTTGGAAGCGATGGTCCGTAAGTACGTAAGTACGTAAGACCTCCAGCAGGTACCAGATACGATGTACGATATCAAAGTCCAACTGTAAAACATGGTGGCGGAAATGTTAAGGTTTGGGGAGCATTTTCTGATAACGGTATTGGTACGCTAATAGAAATCCGAAGGCAATATGGACGCTATCATGTATCGAAATATATTGCAAGACCATATGCTCCCATTTGCAAAGAAAATTATGCCAAACAGGTGGATCTTTCAACATTACAACGGTCCCAAACATGCTTCGCGTCTTGTGAAGAATTTTCTTGAAAGCCGAAAAGTACGCTTTCTCGACTGGCTCTCGCAGTCACCGGATTTAAATCCGATTGAACATTTGTGGCAAGAGCTCAAGGTTCGCGTTGGAGGGAAGAATCACTCCAACAAGACGGAATTATGGGATCATTTGCAATATGAGTAGAAAAAGATGCCACAAGATCGCATCTCGCTATTAATTGCGTCTATACCCCGACGATGTGCTGCTGTAATCGCTGCGAAGGTCATGGCAACGAAGTATTGACTCTATAGAGAGAAAACTAAACCATGTTTTGTTATTTTTATAATGTTTTGTTTTTTGTGTTCATAAACAATAGTATATGGCTCAATACTTTTGCACAGTCATTAAATAAAAACTGTTGGATAATTAATTGTTGAAGAGTGGTATTACTGTTTATACCAATTTTTTTTTAAATATCAAGCATCTCGACGCCGATTATAAGTGTCATCACTCGTTTATATTTCCCGTACCATCGTATTTCCATGCAATGTCCACGAAAAATAGGGTGGCCCGAAACTTTTGCACGCTACTGTATATATTGGGGGAACAAGTTTTAAAGGATTTACATGAGAGGGCGTTACTAGTATTAAATGGCATCAGACCATAATCTAACCACCTTCATGTTAAAGGGTCATCATTCGGCTTTAGTTTTCAGTACATTTCATTTTGTCGAAGTGTAAACAACATAGTTGTTTAACTCCAAATATGTCGACTTTTGTGCGAACAAAACCGCAATTTGCGGAAAGCTTTACTTTTCTGCTTCCATTGGAAGAAAAAAAACAGCTGTAACTCAATTGCTGTGTGAGAAATATGGAGACCATGCTCTATTAATCTCAACATGTGAGTACTGGTTTAGACTGTTCAAAAGTGGTGATTTTGACACGGAGGGTAAGAAATGTGAAGGAAATCCGTGAACGTTTGAAGTTGCAGAATTGGAGGCATTATTGAACGAAGACTCATGTCAAACGCAAGAAGAACTTGCAGAATTGTTGGGTGCGACTCAACAAGCAATTTGTACAATTTTGTACAATGCAGCCCCAATTTCCACAAAAAATTCGGTGAAGCTTACTTGTACCGCCAATATATATATATATATATATATATACATATATACAGGGTCGCAATTATAAGATGGCCATTTTTCAATTCCTCTTAGAAAAAAAACAGCGCATTTTTGTGGTGAGCAACATGTGGCAGAAAAAAATTGAGCATGCTGGAGAAAAAATCGAAATTTCTTTTCAAGTTCAGCAAAATAAAGATTTAAACAACTTCTCCCAAATAGAATTAAATTCCATTTATCCATTTAAAAATGCTATTTGATAATTTTTTCTCGATGACCGGATGTACAAAAAAAGTTTGGAGGAGTGTTTCGTATTTGAAATTTAATCATCTTCATTCTGTTGCGCTCAAAATGGATTTTTAATTTTTTTTGGAGGCTGCTTAATTTTTTCTGGCATATACTACTACTATAACAAGTACACTATTTTTTTTTCGAAGAGGTCTTGGTCTTGCTGAACCGTTAAAAATTATATTTTTCTCAGTCGCAGAGTCTCTGCGCAACACTCTTAAAAGCACATGGCCACCTTATAATTGTCACCCTGTGTGTATATATATGGGAACATCCACTCTGTAAGCCGGCACGCTTCGAAGAATCCCAAAAGCCCGGGCAACAAGCCACTTGGTGGAATTTGAGGACAATGAGCGACCGAAAACACGGAATTACAACGGCGAAACGAGAACGATGACGGCCTAATTAAAATCCCCGAGCGGCCACAATTTTCCTCTGTCGGTGCTCGGTTATTTTTTTCACGGCATCCCCTGCTTTTCCCGCGTATTCCCCTCGTCGAGCACGCACCCGGGCGACTCCGTGTACTCTCGTACTCGCGACAAGGGCCGTGCGAAAAGAGAGCAGTCCCAGGCTTGTCGGTGTTACTGATATGACGTAGGCAAGCGCTTACAACAAGACACGGCTTGTCACACTCTCGAAAACAAGCAACGATCCGAGAATCCGCCAATTAAACCAACAGCTCCGAGTCCGTAGAATTATTGTATTTCGTTACAACGCGCGCAACGTCGAGTCTAAATCCTTTCACGAGTCTTTTTCTTCCTTCCTATCTTCTTCTCCAGCCCGGCGTGGTTGAGTATCCGCCTCGGTGTATAGAAATGACTAGATCGTTTTCCACTTTGTTGCCCCCCCCCCCCCCACCCAAACCAAGTCAGGACATCGGACTGGAGAAAAAGTTCTTCCGGCGCGCGAAGCAAATTCTGAAAGAAGCTTTTGTTCGCGCCTCATAATTCCTCTCCTTTATCTCGAACCTCTCTAGCGTTTTGTTTTGAGCCAGCCGTGCACTAATTTTTGTTATGCCAAATAAAAGAGAAAAGTTGTGTGCCTTTTCTCTCTCTTTCTCTCTCTCTCTCTCTCTCCCATTCTTTTAAAGTTTAAAGTTTAAATTCTTGTTTTTGGATTTGGATTTTGATTTTGATTGTCTTTTATATTTTTATTTGATTTCAATCTCGATTTGATTGTAATCTAGTTTTGGTCTTGATCTTGACTTGATTTTGAGCTGAGTTTGATTTGATTGTGATCGTCATTTGATTTTGATTTAATTTTGATCTTGATTTGATTGTGGACTTTATTTGATGGTGATCTTTAGTGGATTTTGTCTTCATTTGATTGTGATCTTCGTTTGATTTTGATTGCGTTTATTGGCGTTGTTCGGGTTTTCTGACTATAACTGACACAGTTCAATTCGCTTATAATACGTTTGCGTATTTATTTGATGTTATCCATTCTAAACTCCACTCCATTCTAAACTCAGTTTATATTATATGCGATCTACTTTGTATGTCCTGTTATTCTTACATTTTTACCTCTTCTTCTATATTATCGTTAAATTGTATGCTCATTCTCATTATTATTTTGTATTGTTATGTTACTTCAGTTCTTTGTGATTGATATGATTGATATTGTATCTTTATTGACCCGAAAGTTATAACGGGGGATGATAAAGTTTATCAATCAATCAATCTCGCGCGCTCTCTCTCTCTCTCTCTCTCTTCCTCTTTCGAGTCACGAGGAGAAAAAACTCACAAACTTCGCATAAAATATGTCCACCTTGCGTGGACACATTTTTGCTTAAATGTACGAAATTACACCCCCTAAATAACTCTCATCCTAATTTAAGGTCGATTATTTTAACTAATTTTTTATCGATTATTTTAACTAATTTTTTTATCGATTTATATGCAGAGCAATAATTCTACGGAAATATATTTTCATCGTGCAATTACCATGAGGCTTTTTCAGACGGGAACTCTGTAACGATGGCACAAAGATAATAGAGGAACATGGAAGGCTTTCGAGTGACACCAAGCCAGAGGAGTTATGATTGATCCAGAAGAGGAGATCGATCGACGAGGCTTAATGGAAGCAGGATTTGTGAAGCACGCGATGAACGACGAAAAGCACAACGACCACCTTCGATCAGCTGACCGTAGGCTACACACGTATACGAGAGGCTCTTCTGCGTTCTCTGTCTATCCATCTACCCGTCTCACCCTATCTCTCCCTATCACCCTCGGATGTAATACGCGCGCGCACAACTTTCCCTCGTACGCGCCACCCTCGCGACTCGCCACAACGACACCCTGACTCGATTATCGCACTGTCTATCACGAATGAGCTTGCAGCGCTGAACCCTTCGGGGCCAATGTCACCGTGCATGGTTGTCCTAGTCCGACCACGAATCTCATACGAATCAAGTACGTGCACCCATTAATTCAACGAGCAATTTTTTTTTGGGTCAAATAATATCCAAAAACGTTTCGGGCTTATCGTAAACAACGTGATGCGTGAATAATCAAATACGGAAATTGAATCAAACTTTCAATATATTTTTCCCAACTATTGAAGTGCGAATACTTGAGTCACGTGGTATCCGTTGCGTTGAGCAAAACAACGAAGATTCGGGTCTCACAACGACAGCACGATCAACACAGAATCAAATACAGGAATAAGAGAAATTCCACTTACGTAACCTTGAGAGCCCCCTCAGCGAAATATTCCCCAAAGTATTCAAACCCAAACACTCGAGTCACGTGGTATAGAATGCACTAATGCCCCCCAAAAAGATTGATCCCCGAAACTACAACGCACCCTGTCGTCTTCTTATCAAAAACGACAACAGGATCAGCAAATAATCAAATACAGGAGTGAAAGAAATTCTTCCATCACATAATCTTGAGAATCTTCTGATTGTGAGAGCAATATTTCCAAGTCTTCAAATCCAAACCCTCGAGTCACGTGTTACGGAACGCAGTATTGAAGGAAAAAACCGCGAATATTCATCCCCCAAGCTATCAGGTACCCTGTAGCCTCCTTATCAAAAACGAAAACACGCTCAATAAAGAAACAAATACTGGAATGAAACAAGTACTACCCACGAAACTTTGAGGATCCAAGCACTCGAGTCACGTGGTGTCGGATGCACTATTGAAACACCACGAAGATTCATCCCCCAAAAGTATGATACGCTATCGCCTCCTTATAAAAAACGACAACACGATCAACAAAGAATCAAATAGTCGAATTAGGCACGTAATCTCGATAATCCTCTGAGAGGAATATTTCTCAAACTATTCAAACCCAAACGATCGAGTCACGTGGTATCGAATGCACGAATGCGTTAAAGCACCTCCAAGATTCACCCCCCCCCTCCCCCCGCCCGCCAAGCTATAAAGCAACCTGTCGCCTCCTCATCAAAAACAAAAACACGATCAACAAAGAATTAAGTACTGTGATGGAAGAAAGGCTACTCGCGAAACCTTGAGAATCAAAACACCCGAGTCACGTGGTACCGGTTAAACCGCGAATTCAATTGCATTGAAACACTACGAAGATTCATCCCCCAAAAGTATGACACCCTGTCGCCTCCTCATAAACAACTACAACGCGTTTAACAACGAATCAAATACTGAAATAAAAGAAATTCTACTTACGTAACCTTGAGAATCCTCTAAGAGTAATATTTCCCAAAGTATTCAAAACCCAAACACTTGAGTCACGTGGTATTGGATGCACTATCGAGAGAACAAAACCAGCGAAGCTTCATTCCCACAACTGTACGACGCCCCGCCACATTTTATCATCTCAACGGTGTTTCCGCGCCACGGAAGTTCCTCACAAGCGTTTCGACGACTACCGAACAGCTGACGAGTTTCTTTCCTCGAGCTGCTCGATCGTTTTATCCGTAGATTTATTCGGCTCTTCGTCAACATTATTTCGTTCCGTCGAATTAACCCCACATCTCTCACCGTACACACACACACGAGCGAGATAAATTGGTAAAAAACGAAAAAGAGCAAGAGAAACATTCAGAGCTCTCGCGAGTCTTTCGCAGTTTGCCTGTCCCACTGTACTCCCTCGTATTCCTCCATTTATATATTTGAAAGTAGGTATATGTATTTTTGATTGAATTCGCCCACGTCACCGCAGGATCGTCCGTCTCGCTCGCGCGCTCGTCGCCAAACTCGCGAAAAGTTTACCGCGACGACGGCGCGCCAAGCTCAACGGGATGGAGATACGGGGAGGTGGTAGGGTGGTTGAATCGAGCCCCCTGGCGCCCCTCTCGATCCAACCACCCCCACGTTGTACGTACACGCGAGAGAGGGATGCAACTGCGAGTCTCGTTCGCGCTGGCGCGCGTGGTAAGTTAACGGTGTACAGAGGCCAGTAGTGGGTGGCGGGAGGCGCGAGAGAAGGATGTAGCAGCAAGGGGGATGAAAACTCTCGCGGCGCGCGACCGAAAGCTCCGAGCTTGCGGATCCCCAACGCGCCGTTCGTCAAATAAAAAACTTTTCCAGTTACGCTATATATATATATATATATATATATATATATATATGCGTTTAGTAGGCACGTATACACGCAAGAAGCTTCCGAATCATCCCCCGTACCCCCAACTTATCCACGCTCCTGCCCCCGCGCGAAATCGCCACCTCGGCCTCCCCCGCTTGGAAAAACTCCCACGCGCATGATCCAACATGGAAGCTCTCGCGTTTCGATATATTCCTATATATATATATATATGTGTGTGTGTGTGTGGATATCCCCGTGTTTTCTCGACAAAGTTCCATCATGTCTACACAGATACACACACACACACTTTACCGCTGCTCCAACCATGTAGGCGTGAGGTTATTCGATAGGAAGGTTTTTTTGTGGCGCTTCAAACACTTCCGGTAACCAACGAGATTCGATAAGTCGAATGCGTCGTCCTCACTGTATTCGAGATAATCGCTCGCGCGCGCTACGAGTCCGAACTTTCGTTTCCAGCATTCGTTTTTTGGATTGATAACACTAGCCTGCGGCCACGTGGTCGCGAGAGCAGTCCTCGATGCGAGGAACAAGAGACGGACTCGCGTACAGGGTGGCCTGGACAGTGACGTTCAAAAGGAAAATGCAGCTACCACGTATACCCATTCGAATTAGCCCCATGCATGATCTACGAACTTTTGTAGTTTTCGAGAAAAAAAGCATTCAATTGTTTTTTCTTTTGTGTGTGGACGTTCCTCGCTAATTTTTTCACTCGTGTTATCGTTATGACGTGCACTGTTAAGCGATAAATAAATAATCATCTGAGCATTGACGTAAATACCTTAGATTTTGATTAGACCGTGAAAAAATAGGTTTGGGAGGATTCCGCTGAAGTTCAGATGATCGAAAGTACGTATCCTTGTCTGAATGACTTCTAATTGCTTTTAACCTTACGTTGACACACTGGGCCATTTTGGACCAAACGAATTTGTAACAAATGTTCACATTCCGAAAGTTTAAAGTTTTCAATCATTTTTTTGCAACAATTCAATGCTATACTTTCCGAATTTCAATTATGCAGACATATTGACAAATGGGTTATGTGTATCCCTGATCCTTTTTCAAGAAAAACCGACCGAAGCGTTGTTAATGGCAGGCGGATGATGAACTATCCGGGTCAAATTGACGCAGTGTGTCAAAATCGTGGCCAAATATAAGTTTGTCAACGAAGGGTTAAAAGCTACTAAGAAGAGACTATATACACAAAACAGGAAAAATAAAATCCACGTTACCGAAAAACTCGAAAGAAGATAATCATGCTATTTTATCGACAACTAAACAAAAATCGTAGAACATACATGCGGGGTGATTCGGATCGGTATTGATACAAGGCATCTAGATTATCCATGTGGACGTCACTTTTCGACCCGATCACATCATTGGACGAGCGAAATTTGCAGCGACCGTTTCTCGTGAAAAAAGGGGTGAACGAGATAAAAAGCTGCGTCACGTCATCGCAGATCATAAACGATTGCTGAAGAACTTTCGGTGCAACTTTTTCAGCTTTGTTTTTGTGTTTATTGATTACTCACAGGATTTGTATCTGAAAATCAATTGGCTGGTTTATCTCACCATGCCCTAACCTTCGATTTGGCGTGGCGCATACAACAGGAATGATCCACGAGCCAATATGAAGCGGTCTATTTGCGAATTTACCGATTGCCCGGGTAAAGCTGCCGCGACAGCTTACGGGAGGGAGATAAAACGCGAGAAAGACAAGTGCGTTATCCACACGTGTGAATGTGTGCGCGTGTGTGTGTGTCCGTATGTGTTTGCACGTGGCATTGAAACCCCGAAAATGTAGGTCCAGGACGAGTCGAAGTTGAGGATTACTCGCGTACGAACGACGAAGAGAGGTGGGGGGCGATAGGGAGGGGGTCAGTAAAGATGGCCCTTGGGGCAAGGTAGCTCCAACATTTCCGTACATCTGGACGCGAGAGAATGGCAAGTGAGTCCAGTTTCTCCACCGGTAAACTACTACTTGACGCCAACATTGCCGTTCTTTCCATCAACGCAGCAGCTTCGCGCTTCGGCTCCATTTTTTACCCAAGCCGGAGAAGGAAATCTCGCACAAAGCATACACGTCACCTAGGCCGGAACAAGAGAGCGCGAGAGAGGGTTGGGGGGATTGGGAGGCTGAAGAGAAAGAGGAGAGTATAGGGAAGACGAAAAGATTGTGAAGAGACTCGGCCGGCAGCCGCGTGCCGGCTGATGCTAACTCTGTGTGTGCCAGACCCTCGTGGGAGTAAGAGCTAAGGGAAATCAATATCTCACTAGGGGTTGAGAGGGTATACCGGCAGACGCGATGAGCGAGCGAGAACGAAAACGAGCATGATAATGGAATGGAAACGTGTGAAAAAGTGAGACGGAATGATTTTCAAGCTTTTCGGCCCTCTCTTGCCCGTCCGTGAAAATGCCATACCTATTGGTGGTAGTGCTGGAGGGGATGAAAGCGTGCGCGAGGGTGCGAGAGAGCGAGAAAGCGAGAGGGCCGAGCGTGTAGCATCGTTCGTACAACTGTGAGGAGGGAAAAGCGCGCAAGCTCAGAAAGATGGAGCAACTTCTCTATTGCCACCAACACAAACAGTGTAAAGCTGAAACACCACGAGTAAGGGGCGCCCTCTACAACTTGCTCGTATTTCCGCGGCTGAACCGATGGTTTTGGCGGGTGGGGGAAAGAGGCGACGAGGGAGAGGGAATTATCTTCTCTGTTATTCTCCACTCCGTTGACGCTCCACACGTATATCCGTATTTCATCCCCCTATCTCCGGCTCACTTCATCCCCCACCTTTCTCTCTCTCTCTCTCTCCCTCTATCTCTTGCTCCACCGTGTAGTCTTTCTAGCAAAACTACCCGTAAACTCGTTGCAAAGTGATCCTCGTATCGAAGCAGCCGTGTACCTGTGTCTGATCATCACCGACTGTTTCTACTTCCTCGTTTCTAAATACGGCAATGGTTGGATGAACGTTGCCTAATTTTTTTTCCCCCTTTTAATCTCTCAATTACCGCGAAACTTTTACTTCCGGAAATGGTGTGCGAGCAATGAGAACATCCGATATCGAAGATTGTCGTTTAAAAGCGTTAGGTATGCGAGAGACTTTGTTTTTGATTGATTACGTTGTTTATGTCGTTGATCGAGTTTTGGTGATTCTTCTCGCCACGTGCTCGCTCGACTTTTTTGTTTTCGGCGGCTCTCAGGAACTTTGGGCTTCGAGTTGGAACGCGAATTTCTGTCGATCACCCTCCGTCGAGAGGAGGGGTGGTTTCGAGCGACGCAACTCGCGACGCATCCACGAAACGTGGATTCTTGCTTTTCTTCCGCTCTACGTATGTCGTCGAGATTGCAAGATCTCGTGCAAAATAAAGTTTTGGCCGGTCACCCGGCTCGCTCCAGCCGTCGCGGCCGCTTAGCGGGAACTGCTGCCGCGCTCCCGCTCAACCGAGTCGAAGCCCGAGCCGCGCGCGCGTTTCTCCACCGTCTCGCTCTCTCTCTCGCTCTCTCCCCCGCTATCGCCACCTCGCTCTCGCGCTATCGCTCTGTCATTCGTCCCTGCGTTTATGTACTACTATCGTTTTCCTTCTCCCGTTCACCCTCGGCCTCACTTGCTATTTTCAACCCCCGTGTTCCCCCCTGCCACTACTTCGCTGCACGCTTTCCTATACCAGGCTGCCCGCGAGAGACGAGAAACTCCCGGCGAAACTTTGCCCGGCGTCGAGGACGCTCAACGACCCCCGCGACCGTCGCCTCGTGCAACGCAATCTCGCTCTCTTTGTCTCTCCTCTCTCTTCTACCGGCGAATCTTTTCCTACCGCGAAGGAGGCCCGAACCCAGGCACAAAGGAATGGGGCAACATCCCCTTTCTCACTCTTCTCGGCCTGCAACGATCTTCCCATATTTTCATATCCCGTTATTACATTTTGTACAATAGTACCGCAGTTTCCACGTATCTTTGCTCGTACCAACGCCAAAATGTGCGCAACGTCCCACTTTTCGGAAAGGTGAATCACGCGATTGGGGCTACTGGGGGGCGGGGGGGGGGGGGGGGGTACGAACGAGGCATAGGAATAAAAGTCTAACGATCGATCACCGGGTAATCAATGCACTTTGACTGGTAAAGGAGATTTCGCGTTTTGGCCCGAGTTTTTCTAATTCGTTTACGGTCGAGCGCAGATGTTTTATATATTTTTTTTTTCGGTTCGAATTTCGATTGAATTCATTTTCTTTTCCAATTCGAATTTCATTCGATTACATCTTTTTTGTCAATTCAACACAATATTTTTTTTTCGATTCAGTATTTATTTTTTAAATTCAATTTCGATACAGTTCAATTCAATTCAATTTTTGCTATTCTAATATTTTTTGAAATAATATTATTGATTTTTAATTTCAATGTTTTTTCTCTTACATTGATTCATAATTCGAAAATATTTTAATTTTTATATATGGAGTATTTTCATACTCTATATATAAAAATAAATATATTCTCGATTAATTTGTAAAAAAAATGGGGGTTGAAATGGAATATGGTGGGGAATGTAACAAGGGGTAAGATCCTGTACAAACGGGGGCTTCAACCAAATATATATATATATGTATAATTTTTAAAAATTAACATTTTTTTTGGCGTTCAAACGTTCCTACCTTTGATTATAATATAAAAATAATATGTTTTTTATTCGATCTATATTTGTCATTTTAATTGAAATTATGACGTTCTAACGCTTGCCCGTAGATAAATATCTACGCAAGGTTTTTCCCATTCGTAAAATGATGACATGGACGACAGAAGAGCTTAATAGTACGTGCATGTCTTCGTTTTGTTTATTGAGAAACCCAATATATACGAGATATGTTTATTTCACTGAAGTATAATTCGTAAGATAGCCGTGGCGTGGCAGTGCAGTCCTGTAATGAAGTTTAGAATCGAAAAATCTAAAGTGATCTCTCCGATCTGTAATCTATCAATAATGAATTTCTATACTAAGTAAAAATAGTAAACATTTTTTTTTTAATCCTCATTCACCCAGACATGTACTTACGATCCTCAAGACTTTTGATATCATAGTACAATTTCTCATTACGATAATCCCCTCCGTCCGTTCAAGCAACGAATGCCCTTTCCCAACTCCTCAATTTTGATCGCAGTTGATACTATTTTCCTCGTTTTTGTTCTTAAAAAAAGATTTATTCGGAGGCCACTGTCTCGTGGAACATAGCAGAAATTCGTACTCGTCTAACATTACTCTCATCTCGCTGCTCAACTTCTCCGTTCCTCTGACGCGCGCACACTCCTACATCGTACTTCTTGGTAGTTGAGCAAACTTTTCCGCAGTCATGGAAAACTTTGCGTACTCTCGGGGCGAGCCGAGAGTTTGAGTTTCGTCTCGCGAGTTTTACGAGAGGAAAGGATCGGCGAATCCGTTTCGTGGCGATGGGGGAAGGGGGAAATGAGCACAAGAGCGAGGGACACCGTGGGAGAGAATTATCACACGAAAAGAATTCGAACGAAAACGTGTTTTCGTCCTGCTTTCCTTTCTCTCTCTCTCTCTCTCTCTCTCTCTCACTCTCTCTCTCTCTCTCTCTCTCTCTCTCTCTCTCTCTCTCTCTCTCTCTCTCTCTCTCTCTCTCTCTCTCTCTCTCTCTCTCTCTCTCTCTCTCTTCCTCTCTGGAAGCAAGAACAATACTTTAAAAAGTGTTTGTCAAAGAAAGAATGGTCACGTGCGTCAGTCTATCGTTTAATGAGTCAGGATCGAAGGAATCTTTGATTTTCACTCACGCAGTGTCAAATCGGTCCCTCGGCACCCAATTTACGAAACGCGATATCGAGAGAACACAATTTGTTGGGGGGGAGGGGGCTAACTCTCCTCGAGTTTGAAGGAAGGAAAGATGGACCAAAGTTTGAAGAATCCATCGAGGAAAATTCTGCTCGTGAAGTTTTTAACCCTCTTCGCCCCCGTGTCCCCACGGAGCCTGGAGACATGAGCAAAGAAATGGGAAGAGCAGCGCGAGGCTAGAGAGGCGGCGAGTTTTGTTCTCGCTCTCGCGGTCTCTGGCACGCCCGGCTGACGCGGTCGAACGAGGATGGAAAAAGGGAAGGAAAGTTTCGCAAAACTTGGTGGTTAGCCTTCGAGAAAGACGTTGAAGCGTGTACAGTGTACCGGTGTAGTAAGTCGAGTAATAGGAGAAGAAGAAGCATAAGAATAAGCCGAAACGTAAAAGTAAAAGACAAGAAGGAAGAGGAGCGCGAAACGAGAGAGGCAGAACGTGTCAGCCCGATGGAAGGAAGAGCAACACACACGAGAAACGAGGCAGTGTTGCAACACTGAAGGAATCGTTGCGCAAACTTTCCGGGGCGATAAATTGGGTTCAGGGGTTATTCGAGTCACCGCATAATACCAGGAGTTTCGGAATTTTATTAAGACGAGCATTGCTTTTGGCTTCCGATCGAAGCGCTCGTATACTCGGCGGTAGATCTCGTATCATAAAAAAAAATCGCGGTAAATCACTCTAATTCGAGAGTAGAAAAACGGGGGATCAAAAAAATTAATGTACACTGTAAAAAAAGATATGAAATTTACAATACATTTAAGATACAAAGGAATTGAATTTTACGAACTCAGTAGATGAAATTAAATTTGAAACACTTGTATCGTAAATTTAAAACAGGAACGTGAAATTCTAACGTGGATATAGAATTTAATAGATGGAACATGGAATTTCAAAGACAAGTTTGTAAATTTATGGAAAATATATTGCATTAACCCGTGTCTTCAATCGAAAATTACCACAGATGTATGATAAATCAACTATGAAAAACAGAGCATTGAAAATACTAAACAAGTTTGAAATTTATTTACAGCTGCCTGAAAAATATAATATATGTGAAAGTGAATTTTGCGATACGTACAATGCATGATCACAACAGATTTATTTAAAAGTGCGAAACTGGAATTGAAAAAAGAATTCATAAACGCTGATGAAAATCACATGAAACAACGTGAAAATTATATTAAATTTACACTACATTTAAGGGACAAAAGAATTGAATTTTACGAACTCAGTAAATGAAATTGAATTTAAGACACTTGTACCGTAAATTTAAAACAGGAACATGAAATTCTAACGTGGATATAGAATTTAATAGATGCAACATGGAATTTCCAAAAAAAGTTTGCAAATTTATGGAAAATGTATTGCATTAACCCGTGCCTTAAATTAAAGATTACAACAGTTGAATATTAATTCAAATATAAAAAACAGAGTATTGAAAATACAAAACGTGCTCAACCCACCTTGGCCTTGTTCCGCACTTTCCCATAGCAGCTTCGGTCGGACATATAACCCGACCACCGGCTACGAGCGTCCTGGGAAAAACAAACGCGTTTGCAACTCGTGCACGCGTCGGAGAGTGTCGCAAATTAGAATGTCGTTACCTCTCCATATCCACGCCAGAGTCGCAGTTTTTGAACTCGCCTACCCGGAAGGAAATTATTTTTCCCTTTTTACGCCGCCCGGTGTTGAAGGAAGAAATCTCACAAAAACCACCTATTTTTACCTCTAGGTCCCGTCGAGGAAGATAAATACGAGTCACATTTTCAGTGGGCTTAATTATCAATTTCTGAAATGAACTTAAACTTAGGATCAGTAATTTTAATACACACCCGTATGTTGATATTAGCAAATGCTTCTTAAATTTAATATACATGGATGTGAACATTTTTTTACACGTGCATTATTTTTCAAACGCACTAGTATATTAATATTACGGAGCTACACTTTTATTTTTTAAATAACCTGCTTTGGATTTTCAAAATATTATCTGAAATTTCATAAACGGCGTCCGAATAAAAACATCGTACACTTGTGTATTAATTTTTATACAGAAGCTTTTTACAGTGTACATTAAAGGTAATACTTTGGTTCTGTGAAATTAATACACACCCGTATGCTGATATTATTAGCAAATGATTCTTGAATTTAATATACACTCGTATATTGATATCAGCAAATGGTTCTTGATTTCAATATACTTGGATGTGATTATTTCTTTACACGTGCATTATTTTTCAAACGCACAAGTATATTAATATTACGGAGCTACACTTTCATTTTTCAAATAACCTGTTTTGGATTTTCAAAATCGTATCTGAAATTTCATAAGCGGTATCCGCATAAAAACTTCCTACACACGTGTATTAATTTTTATACAGAAATGTTTTACAGTGTACGACGACGTGCCGATGCTGAAAATCGTTCATGGGCTGGCACCTAGTTGAAATTTTTGAAAATATCTATTTTAGACGGATTCCCAAAACATAACATTTCCAAAATATTCTCTGAAAATTTCAAATCGATTTGTTTAAAATTGAGAGTTGTGGGTGGTTATAGGTAAGTTCCGCGAACCAGCGAACTTTAAACGCGTTTGTCTCAAAATGACTTTTTCAAAATCGGTGACCACGATTTCCACGAAATTTTACATACTTCTTTTACATATCACAGAACAATGCTTGAACAAAGAATGTTTTTTCGATGCATAGTTTTTTATCAACAAAAATAGAGCGTTTTTGACCGTAGATCGATACTTTTACTTTTTACGGCCGCCATTTTTTCACGAACCAAAATATTATGAAATCCGCCGTTCAAGCAGCATATTTCATGAAAAAAACCATTGTATCTATCACATTTATAAATATTTTTCGATACAAAATTTTTAACAGATACTTGAAACTGTACCCTTCAATGTAAACTCTTTACAAAAAAAATTGAATTCCTTCTCTCGTTTTTTGAGAAAAGAATCCAGAGAATTTCTTTTTTCCGGCAACAAGCTAGGTATAGCTGGTTAAAAAAGGACAATAAACAAACATTATTCGACCGACAGCTTCGGCGAACTCCCATGCAGCGTTGGCCGGGGCCACCAGTTGGACGGGTAATTGCTCAGGCACCCATCGACTGGCTTGCCCGCTACCAAGCGAAGCACTGTATTACCATCAATCAGATAATGACAATGGAAATTAGGTTAAAAAAACAGCCGCCTGTATAGGAGCAGCTTGTTAACACTTTCCTTATGCCCTCGTAGGGATGCGATACGGTAGAGTACTAGAGAACAGTGGTCGTGGGCAACAGTCTGGGAATTTCTGAGCAACTAGAATTGGTGAATTGACAAATGTAGGGTGAGAACTAAAAGAGCTGGAACCGCAGAATCCCACAAAGATATACGAAGACGAAGTTCAATAATTTAAAAATTAACCCAAATATTCTCGACGAATTTGGATCAGGACGTCGATAGTGGGGTATTAACCGAATAAACTGCTCAATGTGGTATTTTATTTTATACTTTTGACATTTGGTACTCGCGAAATCGATGGTATACCATTTAAGAAATGAGAATCAGATAAAACTGATAATTCCGTGCGCAAGATGTTCGGTCAATTATAAAAAGACCCAGTAGATATTCATTTAAGGAAAACTATATTTACGTGGGATATTAAATTAATACGAATATACAATTTGTAAATGTATAACAGACACTGATGCGTGGCCGGTCGGGGTTCGCTTCAATTGGGAAAGATAATACGTAAAAACCCGCAAGAGTATGCGTTGGAACTCAGAAAAAAAATTAGGATATCATTTGTATGTAAATATATTTTTTGAGTATTCCGCTCTGTTCGATGCGCCAGGGGGTACACGGCTAAGCGGTCACCGCTCCGAGTATGGGCCATGCACAACGCTGCTTAACTCAAAGTACTGCCGAAACCGAACCCCGATCGTCCATCCACCAATGTCGATTCAATTTGGATATATAAGTTGTACGAAATTAACAGGGGATATATATTGAGTGTACAATTATCACTTTACGGATATTTAATAGATGGTGGATCTCGTACTGGTGGCATTGTGCTGATGTTGGTAGTGTTTGTATGCTAAAGGTCTGTATGCAGCTGTCAGACGTAGTCAACCTTATTTGACCCAAGTGTAAACAGTGGTTAAATTTATCGTATGTTTACTTTTGTACTGAATAAAGATGTTTACTTTGGCACTGAATAAACATCGTTGGTGGTAAGTGTTGCTACATTGTTAGTTTGTAAAGAAAAGTGCGAAAGTGATTTTAACGTTTTGGAAAGCATGATTTTGACTTGGATGATACATCGCATGAAATGCCGCCGGAAAAAGACGGACAGTTGGAAACGTCACCGGAGATGCGTGTCAAACGGAAGAAAGAATTGGTAGCACCATTAAACGTCACCCAACAATGCATCCACCTAGGCCTGGTTACCATGGGAGGGGTCCAAAAGCAAGAAGACCGATTCCCACACGAATTGAAAGCATTCTACAGCATGACAATACCAGACCACACGTTCATGGATCCGTGAAGAATTATCTAGACGGAGTGACCTGAAAGGTTCTACCTCACCCGCTATATTCAGTCAAATTGCTATTTGTTCCGATCTAAGGCGTCGTCCCTTTCTAGTGGGCGGTCCAGTTTTTATGAAGAAATCAAAAACTGACTTCGTAGCTCGATCGATTCGAAACCACCAAACTTCTAACAAGGTGAAATTTATTGGCTGAAAGATGGGGGAAGGGTATAATATAGGGTGTCTCAAAATGACCCGACATTTAAATTTATTAATAAAACGTATTACTCGTTTGAAAAGTTCGAATATTTTAATTTTATTATAAGGTAAAAACATGGAGGTTATGTGTGGAACACAATATCCGAAAATGGCCGCCACGTCCCTGTTTACAGACGTTCGCTCTTTTGCCGAAATGTTCAATAACATTTTGGCATAATTGCGGACTAATTTCATTAATGGTGCGTCCAATTGCTTCCTTGAGCTTCGAAATAGTCTGTGAATCATTAGCGTACACTTTTCCTTTCAGAAAGTTAGAAAACCCCAAAGAAAGAAGTCCAATGGCATCAGACAGCACAATCTTAGAGGACAATTCATCTCGCCGCGGCGCAAGATAACACTGCCATGAAACTCCGTCAGCAATAACTATGCAGTAACAATGCAGCGAATAAAAATTTCTATGCATCGCTCGACCGTGTATTTCTCCATGATTAAACCTCAATACTATCTGATGCCAGTTGTCAAAGATTAGTACTCTACGTTCGCCACAAAAAAAGGCGCGCAATTCAAAATGTCAGGTAATGTCGTGACACCCTTCAGCTTCTGATGGAGCATATTTGGAATAAAGGGGAAACTATTTATCATGTTTCAAATCAATGTGTGATTTATTTGAAAGATCCCTGAAGTGATACTTGTGCACCCAATTATTTCTACATAATTGATAAGAAATTAATCAAGGGGGCCAAGATCGGGAATTCGAAGATTGGCTATGGTGAATCAGCGAATTAATCCGGATGCGAGTGGTCAAGTACAGACAGAGAGAGAGGGAGGAGGAGAGGGAGGGAGGAAGAGTATCGCGAGGGGTTAGTCCATGACCTAGGGTCACAACCCCTTCCTACCCTTAGACCGGCGCGCAGTCTGTCTCACTCTCGCGTCGCGCGAGAAGTGCACACGCGTTTGGTGCGCGCGGTGTGGCAATCGAGCGGCGCGCTGCCACGAATCGATCCTTGTTCCGTGATATGCGAACGAACGACGAGTAAAGCACAATTCTCTCGATAAATTTAACCTGGCCTAGAAAGCATTCGAGTCTCACCTCGCACCCTCTCTGCCCGTCGCGTTCCGCGCTCCCAACTACCCCTTCCTCCATTATATTGTCCGCGATTGCCCCGAGGAATTTCTTAATCCGATTCGTATCGTTCTCGCGCGTTATTTACAATTTTATGACCAGCCGATAATTTGCTCCTCGCCGTCAGGAATGTTTTCCGGGTAGAACTTTGTTCGCTTCCTCGGGGGACAATTTTGCGAGCACGAACGAAGCGACCCGTGGGTCGTTTTATTCGTGATAAGCGGGAAGAGGTGCTAGTCGTAGTGTAACAATCTCAGCGGAATGCAGTGCCTCTCTATACGATTGACTTTTTGGGCGGAAATTGGGCTGGTGAGGTTAGAATATGAGGTTGAGACGGAATCCTCATTTTTGAAAATTTCGTCTGAGCAAATTTGGCGGGAACACGGCTGGAGCTTTCCTCCGGAAATTTTTGGATGTGACTTCTTTACATATCAAAAAGCAGCGCTTGAACAACAAAAATAATTTCATGCAAAAACTAAATGCGTTCGATTACTTTAAATTTCGAATAACTTGTTTCCGATCCGCAGTCGTCATCGCGGAGGACGTTTATGAAACCATTCTGCAGTCATGTGGAAGAAAGGGGCATCTACAGAAAAAATCGCAAGTGCGTTTTTGGTACCGTTGGAATCAGTATAAAATTTCCCATCGTTCTGTATAGTTAAACGGATTTTCGATTTTTCATGGATGCCGCCTTCTTCCATATGACAGCAGCATTGTATCTACCACACTTATTAACGTTTGTCGATACAAACATTGTCAAAGATACTTAAAATCGTAGTGTTTAACGTAAACAACAAAAAAATAGAAAGCATGTACACGTTGTCCGAGAAAAAATTTGCGAAAATTTCTCTTTGTCCAGCCACGAGCTAGGTATAAATCGTTAAATATATAGAAAACATGTTTTCCGCAATAACCTTGTTATATAACCCTGAATACGATATCCATTCCCAACATACACACGAACCAAATGCTTGACGTACACTCAAGCGTAGCCGCGGGCCGTAGCTTATATATATATAAGTTAATATATATATATTCATGGAATCGACAGAGGTAGGCGCGCGGTCGGTGTGCGGGCTCGGCGGTCACTGAAGTTAAGCAGCATTGGAGGCTGTCAATACTTGGAGCGGTGACCGCTTGCCCGTGCACTGGTTTGCGCGTCAACCTTTGAGCGGGAGGCAGTTTGTCTGAGTCTCTGATGTTAATACAACTCAAACTCAGCCAAATATAGCCGCCTGTATCGGCCCAGGTTTTGCGCAGTTTCCCTGGGCCCTCGTGCAAATGCGATACACTATTGCATTAGGAAAGAGTAGCTGCGGTCAACACTCTGCGGGGGAACTCTGGAAGGAATGTAGGGAGCTCTGGAAGGATTGTGAATGTCGGAAGGAATGGAAGGAATAAAGGAGGGGATGGAAAAAGGGGAAGGACCCCGTACCTCTGAGGAATACATATAAAAAAAATATATATATATATACAGGGTGAGACACTAACTGTTGCCACCTTGAATATCTCTGTAATTATCGACGTCACAAAAAAATGTTTGGAACAAAAGTTGTAACGTACGAAAGGGGTCAGCAAATACGACCATTTTTTTTATCTCAGTGGAGGCGCTGTCACACAGTAAAGGTCATCTCCACTTTTTCAAATGGGACGGTAAATTTTTTTTAACTATCTTGTAGAGCATCGAAAACTGCATAAAAAACATTTAGGGGTCAAAGTCGTTCAAGGTCATTTAAGATCAAAAAGTGACATCAACTTTATTTTTATGTGAAATTACCTTTATTCACAGCATGTGGATAAAGGTCATTTAAGGGGTTACCCCCACATGCGATTTTGAAAAAATCGATTTTTTTATTGCATTTTTTTGAAGTCTAAGTATCTGAAAATTTCAAGTCGATCCGAACAAAATTGGCTGAGATATGAGCGTTGAAAGAGAAGAATCCGTTGTGTAAACGACCGGCTAGTAAACTTTAATCGCGTTTTTCTCAAAATGGCATTTCTGAAGTCGGTGACCAAGATTACTCGAACACTAATTAACCGATCTTCTTGAAATTTTGCACGCTTATTTAATACATAAAAATGTAGTCTTTAATCGTTCGATTTTTTTTTTCGAAAAAAAATGGCCGTTTTATAGCTAAAAACGGCCGTTTTTTTTCATTAAAATCGAACCATTAACTTTGACCGTCCGCCATTTTGTGAAAAATGAATATTTTTTAAAATCCTTCGATTAAAGACTAGTTTATACTTATATTTGACTAAATCCATCCGCATTTTTTTTTTCAGATGATCCACTTCGCCGCAATGTTGGTCACCGCAAACCGTGTATATAAAAACATTCTTTCATTGACGGCCATTTGCCACTAAACAATGTAATATTTTTCAATAAAAAAATTACTGAAAGTTCTCCAAGATGTGTTCTTTAAGATGGTATATTGATCGATTAAAAAAGTTTTGTAGTTTTCTTTTAAAAAATTCATGAAAAAGGCCTTTTTTTGCGCCTTAAGGCGTTACCCCCACTTGTAGCGCAAAAAAAGGCCTTTTTCATGAATTTTTTAAAAGAAAACTACAAAACTTTTTTAATCGATCAATATACCATCTTAAAGAACACATCTTGGAGAACTTTCAGTAATTTTTTTATTGAAAAATATTACATTGTTTAGTGGCAAATGGCCGTCAATGAAATAATGTTTTTATATACACGGTTTGCGGTAACCAACGATGCGGCGAAGTGGATCATCTGAAAAAAAAATGCAGATGGATTTAGTCAAATATAAGTATAAACTAGTCTTTAATCGAAGGATTTTAAAAAATATTCATTTTTCACAAAATGGCGGACGGTCAAAGTTAATGGTTCGATTTTAACGAAAAAAAACGGCCGTTTTTGGCTATAAAACGGCCATTTTTTTTCGAAAAAAAAAATCGAACGATTAAAGACTACATTTTTATGTATTTAATAAGCCTGCAAAATTTCAAGAAGATCAGTTCATTAGTGTTCGAGTAATCTTGGTCACCGACTTCAGAAATGCCATTTTGAGAAAAACGCGTTTAAAGTTTCAATTTCAGTTCTTCAATTCACGGATTCTTCTTTTTCAACGCTCATATCTCAGTCAATTTTGTTCGGATCAACTTGAAATTTTCAGGACATATTCTCAGATACTTATACTTCAAAAAAAGGCAATAAAAAAAATCGATTTTTTTCAAAATCGCAAGTGGGGGTAACCCCTTAAGATCAGAAAGTGACATGAACTTTATTTTTATGTGAATTTACCTTTATCCACATACTGTGAATAAAGGTAATTTTACATAAAAATAAAGTTAATCTAACTTTTTGATCTTAAATGACCTTGAACGACTTTGACCCCTAAATGTTTTTTATGCAGTTTTCGATGCTCTACAAGATAGTCGAAAAAAAATGTACCGTCCCATTTAAAAAAGTGGAGATGACCTTTACTGTGCGACAGCGCCTCCACTGGGATAAAAAAAGATGGTCGCATTTGATGTCCCCTTTCGTACGGTACAACTTTTGTTTCAAACATTTTTTTGTGACGTCGATAATTACAGAGATATTCAAGGTGGCAACAGTTAGTGCCTCACCCTGTATATTCATGGAGAAATGGCATTTTCAACCCGACATATCTGTGCGAGATTGGATATCAGCACAGCTGGTTGTTTCGAGAATGACTCTTGAATTTTATTCAAACGAGTCACGAACTTAGGCATAACAACAGTCCTGGAATTGCCCTCTATATGAAAATGCTTAAATTTATACGAAGGTAATTATGGGGACGATATGCTACTACGAAAACGGAACGATCCTAAATCCAATGTCTTCAAAATCCCCTTTCACATACATACATATATATATACAGGATAGCCAGAAAATGACGTTCAAAAGAAAGTCGAGATGTCTTCTATCCATACCTATCCAAGTCAGCGCCATCTCTGTTCTACCATCTTTGTTAGTTTTAAATTAAAAACAACCCTTAATATATTTTTCCCTCGTCTTGTACCATCAATTTTTATTTGTTTTTCTCTTACATGGGAATACTTCTTATTGGAAGTTTGTGAAAGCTATTGGGAGCCATTTAGACTAGTATAAGTATTTTTTCTTATCATCTGAACTTTAATTACTGACTCGAAACTATTGTTTAAAATTTCAACGAAATCTATGGCGTTTACGTTAGTGCTCAGTTGGTCATTCATTTATTGTTTGACAGTTCACTTTAGAACATTAGCACAGATCAAAAATCGCGATGAAAGTACATACACAAACCTTTTTTTTTTTAATGCTTGTTTTCTCGAAAACTCAAAAAGATCATATATACATGAGGGTAATTCGAATAGGTATTGATATATGGCAGCTAGATTTTCCTTTTGCACGTCACTTATCGGGCCACCCTGTATGTATGTACACATATATATGGCTTAAGGAGGGGAAAAGCTCCACCGAGCTATAAATCACGAATAAAATCGCATCGTCGATGGGGCACGAACCGACTGCGTGTGTCCCCTCAAACTTATTTTCGCACTTCCGAGATCCATTCTCAAAAACCTTGCATCCGCCTTTTTCTTCTCGCTTGTCTTTTCATTTTCCGGCGCGCGGAGACTCCGGTTACGCTTCTCCATAAAGTTTTACCCACGTCATAATAATTTTACGTCGGGTCTTCCTCCCTCGTTCGCCTCGTCCTCTGCCACTCTCTATTTCTCTTCCTCCCTAAATGGCAAGTTTATCCGTAATAAATTGTTCCTCCAAACTTTCTATCAGTTCCGAAACTCGGACTATATCGGTGAAGGAGGAAGAGAATTGAGAAAGCGGCGCAGGGATGAAACTCCTATCGCGTACACAAGTGTAAGGGTATATTGGCGCTGTATACGGAGGAAAAAATCTTCAAAGTTCTATTACTTGAGAGGACGGTAAAATTGGACGAGAATTCGTGGGTAAGTCAAGCCTTGATTAAAAAAGAAACTTTGAAATTGCGTCAAGAGAAGGTAATGTTAGTAAAAAATAGCATAGGGTCAGTTATTACTCACTGAAAGTACAATTACTCGCAAGTTTTTCAGTTTCACTGTGCCCTCGTGCAAATGTAATGCGGTCGTGCATTGAGGCGGGACATCACTATGACGGGTAAAAGAAACGATTTTTTTCATTTTCTCGAAGTATGCATATTCGAGAATTTATGAAAAAATGTCAAGTTGAGATATTGAAAATTGACCGACGTAGAGACGGTTTAGTGAGAGCCGGTAGCGCAACGATCGAATTACGTATACTATTGGAATATTGAATAAGTTCTCGCTGTTTTTTCGTGAACATTAATGCTTTGTTCTAAAAAATCATTCCTAATGCTTTCAAACGTTTCGAAAGTGTTGTGTGATCACCTCCTTATGATTCTGCAAGTTCAGCTAGCACCTGACATGAGTCTTTATGAATTAATGCCTCCAATTCGACACATCGAAATCATTATTTTTGAAGCGGCTAAACTATTCGCTGCATGTTGTTTCTGACAGAGCATGGTCGCCGTCCGTGTCAACGAGAATTTTGTGTGCTTTAGCTACAGATTTTTTTTCAATTAAGTTGTGCAGTATAATCCCGCACAAATATGTTTTGGCACGAAATTTGACATGTTTGGTTCTAGGAAAAAAAAGTTATTTACATTTCGGTGAAATTACGTACCCTGAATTTCAAGCTTTCTTATAGTACTTCTTTATAGATGCTTTACCATCTTGAACTACACGCACGCAGGTCTGGTAAAGCCTTGCATTAAAAAAACAGCAAGGACTTATTCAACGTCCTAATAAAACGTTCAATCGCTTTTTTTCTCGAAACGACCTTTCTCGAACTGGCCTGTATCATAATTCTAGCTATAATAGTCAGATTTTTAATTCTGAAAAACCAAAATTTCCGTAATTGCAGTACATATTGTTGTACGTAGCCTTTTTTCAATTTATTATTGTTGAAGCTCTCGAATAGAAGTAAAAATGTCGCCAACATTATACTTCTTCTGAATACCCGCGATTTTGTGATTTTTCCCGAAACACGGTTACGCACAACGAAAACTACACTTTGACGACCATATAAGTGTAGTTTTTATTTTTATTCCTCAGACCAACCATTGGTAAATTATCGATCCGGCCGTCAGAACACATTTTTTATACAGAGGCTCTGTAATACTTCAATAACATTGTGATTTTTTTATTTATCAAGTAAAAATTTACACGGCATAAGTACAATGCATGTTTAATAACATACCTTTTTTTCAAATCCCAAATGAATAACGGAGCAGACAACAAAAATTTGAAAAAATGACCTCGTTCGGCCCGTCACAGTGGTGTCCCCCCTTTCCGTCCGTGGGCAACACTCTCGAGAGCTTTAGAGGAACTGAAGGTAGGGAAGTGACGAGTGTGGGGCAAAAGTAAAAGGGATGGATTCTGAAAGCATGTGAGGGCATGCGGAGAATCAACGGGAATAAATGGCCGATAATAGCTGCGGAAATATTTTCCAAGTGTTCCTTGGTGATGCATACGAGGAAGGTTCGTCCCCGTTTCTCGGAAAAATGAAAAAGCTCGTTTCTCGTCCTTTTCCCCTCCTTTAACGAGAGAATCGCGTAACTATTATTCGTCTCACGGCATCGCTTACGTTTCTGGCTAACCGATACCCTCCCTCCACGAACGACTCTACTGAGCAACATTTTTAAAGATTCCTCGCATTCTCTCTCACGGATAAATTCTCCAATCGATCCGAGGGAATGTCTCACCCGTTTTCCCGGGCTGCCCTTGGTGTATTCTCGGCTCTTCTTGCTTCGTGTTCTTCTCAGATTCGCGGAGACTCAGTTTTTCCATTTTTCTTCCCCGGCATTTACCGCGATTCGGAGCTGTTTACGCAGCTCCGCTCGCAGATCGCATTCTTTTTTCTACAACCAGTGCTGTTCAATTTGTCGATGATGGAAAATGAGCAACAATTTCCTGCCTTTTTCATGACGGCCATTAATTTGTGTAATTAAAAACTTTAATTACTCCTGGCAACCGAGTGCAAAAACAGGACGGAGGAGAAGGAGCGAATTTAATGAAGAGTCAACGTTGGGGTGAAAAGGCTTTGAAATGAACTGGAGAGTATCGTCAAAGATTTCGTTCGCTGTTCAGATAAGGACAAGAGCTTTAACTAAATTTCCTACTCGACGATCGAGAATACAGGACGAAAAGCACCTCCTTACTCTCTCTCTCTCTCTCTTCTCTCTCTCTCTCTCTCACCCCTTCCCGCGTTTCATTGTATACGCCAATTTTCTAAGAATTCCCAACGTCCCAGAAATAAGCTTACCCCTAATTTACAGTGGAAACGAGACCTCTTGTTGTTGTATGTCTATCTCGAGTCGTCTTCCTCCCTCTCTCTCCCTCTCTCTCTTCCCTCACTCTTCATAGCCTCGTACTTTCCGCAGTTCTGCATCGTCGATCCGCGAGGAGAAAAGTTTTACATGCGGCAGAACTTTTGGCACCCCGGTGCTACCCGCCATCAACCTTGCCCACCTCCGCACAATTTCGCGAATCTCCTCTGCGGTATCAGGCGGAGTGGAGGGAAGAGTCCGCGCTCAAGTTCGCGTAACGAGTTTGCCCGGATACTTTGGAAAAGAGCCTCTTCTCTAGCGACAAAGATGAAGCTAGTCATAATCGAGTGCTACAATGAGCCTGTTATACTAATTAGAATTGGTAATCGATACGCTTCCTTTTTTCCGATAAAACATCAAACTTTTTCACAACGAAATAAAAATTGGCTGTATAGAGGAGTGGCCGAAGTAACAAAAGTTTACAAGTTACGTAGCGCAAGTCGCGGTCGATAATTCGTGAGAGATTCGTCATTACGTTTTGTAATTGACGAGTCAATTTCGGTGGTCGTTGATCGGAAGATTCGCAACTTCCGTTTATGATCTGAATAAATAATAAATAAAAAAATAATACATAATAAACAATAAATAAATAATGACAAACAAGGGCAATTTGTCGATTGTTACGGAGCAAAGAGAAAACTGTCGATGCGCAACTCTGTTCGTTGCGAATAAAAGACACGAGGTCGATTACTGTTTCGATAGCGAAGAAAATTATTTTTCACCTAAACGTTGGAGGTTCATGCGTGTCGTGCGATATTCCGATTTTTTAGACATAGATATGTCCGATGAAAATTCAATTTCCAAGTCTCCGCGAATTTCGCTGAATCTTTTTCGAGAAAAAAACAAGTTTTTAGCAACCAAAATCTTAGCAATTCGGCACAATTTCTCGTGGCAAATTGGAAATTGCTTTGGTACTTTAACATCGATGATCGCAGTTGATATGTCCGCGAGGACATTAACAGCTTCCGAACAGACAATCTTTCAGGAGGAATTGTGCTAGATTTTCTAAATTCGAATTTTTCTCGATAATGACGTAGAAAAACTTGTGGAACTTCAAACTTTAGCTCTTATCGGACCTACCCTCGTAGAAATTTTGATAGGGCCGATTCAGGGCGCATTCAGGTTGCCTGACTGCCCTGGGAGGACACTTATAAGGCACCCTGAAAGCGCCCTGCTATACAATGCAACGTTCTGTCACATATGGGCCTGACCTGGTTGCCCGATAAGGCCCTTATGAGGTTTCCTGATCGGGCCTTCATCATCGTCCCTGACGAAGCCAGAGCATATACGGACTCTACAATCTATTTCAAATCATAGTATTATATATCTTTGACAACATATTTTTTTATTATACTTGGTTACAAAAAAAAAATGAAATGAGATTACTTTAATAATTGCACTATATTACTTAAGTAATATAATCACACGGTATAATTATGCTATACTATTATACTTTAAGTTTATAATACTTCATAGTTATATTATTCTGAGCAGTATAATTGTACGGTAGCAAAGCAGTTTTATGTTGTAGTATTTTTATTTCGAATCGTGCGGTTGTCCTTCCAATCCTTGGTATTGTCGATCATTCTTCCTTCGGCTTGCTCAAAATATTTCGTAAAGATCGGAGCTGCGTTCTTGGTATTAAAATGTTTTCTTATGATGGCTCTTAAGGCTTAATGATGATTGTTAAGGCCTTCATTAAACGTTGGGCAAATTATTGATCCGCCTCCGATACCTTAAATGTACGAATAACATGTGAAACACCTATAAACACAGTTAGGTTATACATACCTCGTTCCCACAACGATGACACTTTCTGATCTGTGCTATGAGATTTACAATGCTGCGAAAATCTTCTAACACAAACGTCGAATCGAAGTTTCCATGTGGAATAAATAAGAGATTATGTGCATCTATCAACTGCTTACGATATGACGTTTTACATCTGACAATTTCAACCATAACCTCCTGATGGGACCATCTTATGTCAAATGGTGAAGACTTATTTGGACCCCCAATATTATAATATATAAATATTAATAATTTTCCGTGATAATGTGATTGCATTTATTGTAATTATATCCTCCATTATATCAGCATATAATTTTCGTCAACCATTGTAATTTATTCTTAATGGTAGCATTGTCAGGCATCGATTATCGTTAAAGAAAATAATATGATAATAAAACGGCACATACAATTACAATAAATTTGATCATATTTAATTATTAACATCTTTGACGACGCAAAAAGTAATATTTAATAATAGGTCGGGATTTAATATCCCAGAAATGCCAATGTTCTGCTCCGGAAAAGATTTAATTATATTCCCTGTCTGTTCCATAAAAGGGCCCGGATAGGTAAATCGGACGAGGCAAGCCAGGCCTGGGCCATACGTAAAGTCAGGAATGCCCGGTCACATTTCTACACTGGTATGAAAGGAAAACCGTAGTAGGATCTTATCATCGACAGCCTTAGTAGGGCCATTTTAGTATTGCCTCATTTCCGCCCTAAATACTTACGGCCCGATCGGGCAGAATCAAGCTATCCGTAATAGGTGTTACCCGTATCACACCCGGATCATGGCCTGATCCCGATCACGCTAACCTTTAGAAATTTCTACGCGGGCATCTTCGTCGAAGAAAAGTGTCAAGATTCTACACAGATGTGTGAGTCTTTCACAAATGTTACCATGTCGATGAAAATTGGATGCATTATTACTTTGTTTATTCGAAGCCTGTGGGCAAAATTCACACTGAAATCGATCTAACTTCTAAATTATTATATTCTTTATTTGCAGTACTTCTTCACAAGTTCTTATGGGACGTTGTTTTACTCTTAGATATGACGAGACAAATCTTAGTGGAATAACATGTTTAGAATATTTTAGACTTTTTGTGTAAATGATTTTCATGTGAAAGAAACTTTTTCTACACCTGACACTGGTGGATGAGCAGGCAAGGTTTTCCTCCGGCGGTGCTCCAAGCACTGCTGTGCATAGCCGATTCTTGTATCGGTGACCGCTTAACCGTGCATGTGCTGGCGCAACAACTAGTTAGTGGAAGGCCGATACTTCCGAAACCTTGGTTTAGATACTTGAGCAAAACATTTGTGGACCAGAGAATCAGAAGAATATGCGGCAACCTATACCGGTGCGGGTTTTCCACAGTTTCCCCGGGCCCATGGCAAATGCGGTGTAGTCTAGCCGTCGGGATGAAATACGAGGGGAACACCCTATACTTATGCATTGGGCCGATTGATTGTTACCAATTCTTAGCTACAAAATAATTCTCATATTGAACGTACGTGTTCAAAATATTTTTTTACACCTGTTTACAAAAAATACACATTTTTTAACGATTTTCGATGATTACATGAAATGTTTTCGTTACTTTGTATGTTTATTTTTTATAGTTTTTTTGCTTAATTAACGCGAGACGGATTGGCAACGGAGTAAATCGTGGTATATGATAATGCTTAAGTTGGCAGAGGCATCGCGGAGTTCATAACCTCAAAATCGACCGTAGGAGCTGTCAACAATGAATATCGGTCCGAGTGAAAAATTCTTGCGGTCGAAAGAAAAAAGGTGTACTGGGGCTGTCTATAATCTGAAAAAATCCAAAACTTTAATAATTTTTCGATACTCTCAAAAATTCTTTTATGTTCGGAAAAAAATCTGCTGAATTTTGTCTTTTCCTGAAAAAGTCGAGGAACTTATCTTTTCTGAACATAGATCTGGAATTAATATTGTGTAATTAGTACTAATTAAAAGAATACGAACAAATAATATTCCTCGTTAATTATCCTGATGAAATAATTTGGGGTCCCTGGGCAAAATTACCGAATGTGGATGAGGTAGGTAGCTTTTTGTCGTCTACGACGTTGCCATGTTTGCACAGCCTCATACATTGCGTGCTTGATTTTCGCACAAATTCGGGATTCAAACAATTAATAATTTCATCACAGTGCTACGGATCTTAATTTTTTACAGTGCTAAGGGTTAGGCTAAGGGTAGTCCGATAATTCGTTGAACCGTACCTATTTTTCCAGCTCTGGTGTAGGATTTTTATAGCAAATATAAATAATGTTCTGAAAAATTGTCAAGGGGGTTCCATAAGCGTAATGTGATTAGCCCATGAAATACGTCGAGTTTGCAATTTTTCCTCATAAACGGTATTGTGAATCGTACGGAAACTGCAGAGGGTGATCAGTATAGGAGTTAGAAACTTTCAGAAAAAAAATCAGCTCGGTGGTAGTCTTTTGACCTACCCCCATAATTACCCTAAGAGGGCTGTCGACACAACGGAAAGTTAGGCTCGATTAGCAAAGTCCAGGTAGGGAGTGGAAGAAGAGGGTTCAATCGGTAAGGATAATACATAAAGCCCCGTAGGGGTATCCGTTAGAACTAACGGAATGAAAATTTTTTTATACAATTTCGCGATCATTTGTTACACATTTATCATCTAATTAATTGTGATGCACTAAAACTCTGCTTATTCTAAAATTACGGCAGTCATAAGACGCGGCATATTCCTCCTCAAGAGCTTTGCCCTAATGAAGTTAAATATAAACAAACACAGGTGAAACAATCATTAAAAAAAAAGCACTTCCACCTAGACCGTGCCATGCCTACAGATAATGTCACTCAAGACCATATGCTACTAGATTCCATTGCAGGGGGTCTTCTTCCTTATTACATTCCTCACCATATTCCACTACTCATCCCCACCTTGCGACCGCAGCCGACTTCCCCCTCTGTATCGCATTCACCATGACATTTCTGCCATGGATATAGGGAAACTGCGGAAAACCTATACCAATACAGCCGGTCCCAAGTTCGCTTTCCAGTTTCGGAGATAGTCGCGCTTCGTCGAGAAGTAAATCACGGGCTACAATCATAGGCATACGACACACACACACGTACCTATCCGTGTGCGTGAGATCCGTATAGAACTGGTGCTACGTCGCGCTCGTATTTATTTTTCTCCCAGACTATGAGAGTGGGATTCGAACCCACGAACTCCCGATGTTCAGGTTCAGAGGCAAGCACGCTAACCACCAGACCAGCACACCTGTACGTCACTGAAGACTAATTTTACCCTTATCCAGGACAGATACCTGACACGTCGAACTTTCGGCTACTTTTGCCTGGCATCTCCCATAAATCCTCAACATTGATCCTCGATGCTTTTTAACTGGAGCGCTGCGACATAAGCTAATCGATAGATCCGACGTTTAACGAGAACAAAAGCTCGTCTTCCGGTTGGTCTAAAAGAGGAAGCAAATGTTCAGCTCGTTCCGGATGTTGGCACGCAAAACGATACGAAGCCATTGGAGCGTACTGAGGAAGCTGTCGCTTATAAGTACGTAGCCTAACTACCCCGAAACTCAATCTACGAGGGATGCTAAATTTCGCGGATAACAACACATGCGAGAGAGAGAGGGGGGAGAGAGAGAGAGAGGGGGGAGAGAGAGAGAAAGAGAGAGCTTTAAGGGAGAATATCTCCCGATATCTCAGAAATTTCGGGCAGGAATTTACCGCGCTATTGTCTTTGGCTCGGGAATATAAGTGGCGTACAGTCTCCCCCTCTCTCTCTCTCTCTCTCTCTCTCTTGTGGATTCTCAGGGAGTACATGAGCGTACGAGACCGGAAACTGGAGCTTGAGAGATAGAGAGCAATAGAGAGGGAGAGAGAGAGAGAGGGCGATTTAGAACGAGATGGAAAGATTAGAGCGAGAATAGCGAAGGAATAAACATGAAAAGCGAAGTCAGCTCTAGCGACCCTCCCGGATGAGACTCGTGCATAGCTTGGAAACATCTCTCTCTCTCTCTCTCTCTCTCTCTCTCTCTCTCCCCCTCTCTTTCTCACTCTCTCTTCCTCACTCCCCGACTCCTTTCTGCGATTTTTGGTTCCTCGCTCTTACGCTCTTTGAAAGTTTCCCACAGCTGAGCAGGAGCAAGCGAGAGGACTGAAGGAAGACGGAGAATGAAGCTAGCGAAACTCTCCAACGACCGCCGCGCGCATCCACATCAGTGCAATTTATCGTGCTCCACTGGCTAATACTACTGGGAAGGATAGAGAAGTTTTACTCCTCAAGAATCTCCCACCTTCTCGATTTGCGCGGATACTTCGACCGACCTCAAATTTACGTTCTACGCCCGGAGATTCTAACCGGAACTCTCATCGAGAATCTCTGCACGATTCTCATGACGAAAGGTCGCGACTCGGATGAATGACACAAAAACACGAGGAAGTATCAGCAAATTTTGTACGGATCGATCGTGATTTTCTCTCTCCTCGTCTGTTTCTCTCAATTGAGTTTGTTTCAGCGTCCTACAGTTAATGGAACTCTTATGGTTTCATCATTTCCATTCTTTAGTCAGAGCAGGACGCCCAATCTTTCCTACATTCCTGTGGCCCTCTGATTAAAAAATGCAAAATAGTATTCACCAAAATATCATTCAGTGAGCCCGTTCAAGTAAAATGATTTCGGTTAAGGTGAAATAAGTCGTTTCGAAAGAAAACACAAGAAACATGCCACGTGCTTGCTGGACACCGGAAGTAGGGTTCTGCAGTCATTCGATTTCGCACTCATTTGAAGCGACGATGTTTAACGAATATCTCTTTATTATTATCGTGTATTTAATTTATTTTAATAACCCGCAATCATAATACTGTAATAGTGGGTACGGACTGAAGACGTGCGGCGAGGTGAAGAGGTGGTATTAGATATTTTACAAAAGTGGCTTTAACCAATATGCTTTTGTTGTTAAAAGTGACTGGTGCTGTCTTTCTATGGATTTTCCACGAAGTCAACATTGCGACTTGGTTGGTTATATCTCATGAATTTATTGATGTAACCTAGCTGAAACAATTTCAATCGCGAATTCTAACCAAATGATAGCATCTAGAATTTTGTCAGATTTCTATAATAACCCGTCAAAAAAGTAGAGCAGAAGGGGACATTGCTTCACTTCAAAGCTTGATATTTCGGGAATCGGACTTGAAAATGAAAAAACGATGAATGGAACGGCGATTTCTTCACTTTGAAAGACCTATGCAATGAGTACCCACTTACTAGTGGAGTAAACGGAAAAAAAAGTGTCAGTAATTCTACGTATAGAAAAGAACCCTTAAAAAATGTTTCCAAAATCTCTTCTCTCCATATCACTTGAGACCTCCATCTGAAGCGTCTTCTCGGAAATGCCATGCAAAAACGTTCAAAACTTTAGAAAGTATGCACGTGCCAAAATTATCGAAGAGATCAAATTGAATTCCAAATCTTGCCCTTACTTCCTAAAAGGGATCCAATGCGATTACGCTTAGGATCCCTGTACTAAAATGCCACGCTCGTACACTGGATTCTCATCAGTATACCCAATTCGAATGTACGAATCCATTCTGAACCGCAAAGGATTCCCAAATTGTCAAACAAATCCAATATGATTCTTGATGGATCCGAGTGGATTCTAAACGTTGCATTTTCTAAATAAAATATATAGATATACAAAATGACTGAATCTACACGAAGGATAAATATTATCTTGAAAAAATACAAGTTACTATAAAAAGTATATCTTCAAAATCGATTTATATCACATCACTGAAAATCCACTGCAATTATCGTTTGTTATTTACTTTACTGCACTTTGACATGATATCGTCACACACGTACACGCTCGTGAAGCGTGCACATTACGTTTCAACAGGCCGAGTTTTTTCTTGTGACTTTTCAGATGTTTTCGATTCAAGCGTGCTAAGATTTCTCAAACGGCGTTCATTGGGAACCAGTGCATAATCCAATTGGATGCCAATTGAAGCCTCCCTATGCTCAGTGTCCCCAACGAATCCCTACAGAGTTAGGGGTGCATCTTGGGACTGCCCAACAAATTTGTGCACAGGATCACGAAAGGATATTTTTTTGGGAGATCTAACAAGCTTCGATTGAAAATTTCAGATAACAAATGCCCAAATCACGGAAAGCGAAAATTAGCGCGTGATCCCCTTGAATTCCAATGTAGACTCCCTACGTGCGGCGTTCTTATCAGATCCCTATAGTGTAGTAGGTTCAAGGGACTTCCCAAAAAATGTCTGCACCGGTGAAAATCCACCCTTCGAGATTTGTGATCCCCAGGAATCAATAAATTCACAAACCCTCAACAATTGCGCTTTGATTCAATATCCTATGCACTCAGTTCGCACTTTCGAACAAATAAGGCTTTCTGGAGGAACTCACCAAGGAGCAGGTGGAATCGATGCCGATTCACCGCGCGAAGGGTCATCGATACGAAGCGTCGATCATTAATTCCCAAAAGCGGAGATTCGCAGGGACGTTCAAGTGACGAGAAAATGCGCGAGTTCACACTCGACCGCTTCTCCTCTTTCGAGCAGAACACACCGCCGTGTAGGGAGGATTGGGAAAAAGAACGAGGCGGCAGGCACGACCAAACGTAACTAACGTGGAAAATTCTTCGTTACTACGACGTTCGTATGCGATGACGTACTAAATGTATAAGGTCTAAAGACCGAGCTGTCTACGAGCTACACGAGGAATTTATCGAGGGTATACCTACACGTCATTGGCATACGAACACACACACACAGGTGTATATATCGTGAACCGAAACGGCGACAAATTTCGCCGCGTGCACAACGCCGTCCGGCAAAACCGTTTCGCATTCGCACCCCACCATCGTTATACCTACGTATCGCGAGCTCCCCGGCGAGCAAACTCGCGCGCGTGTACTTGACTCGCGGCCGACTATTCTACTTGACAATAACGAGAAGGAGAGGGAAAGGTCGAATCTCGAATCGAGCTGAGATCCGCTTGGCGACCTATGGAGGCGGAAGTTCATTGATATCCGTACGGTATCTATACTACACGTGAAATTGTCCATCTCGTTCATACATCAATTGACGCCAATCTTGCATGGTAGGAATAGAGTGTGCATTTTACCCAGTCGCCCTTTTTTCGGCAGGTTGCCCTTTCGACAATTGATCGCATCACATTCACCCATAAAATAAAATCACAGCTTATCGTTATGTGGCCATGAGAATTTGGGGAGCATGTTTCATCTATCGATTAATGGGGATGCTTGAGACCGATTGCCTGGTCCCAAGCGGTCTGCATGTGCTTGAAATTCCGAATTTTTTTTATAGCATAGTTTCAGAGCGTCGGGACTTTAATTTGCAATAAAAATCTTGTAAAAAATCCGCAAGTTGAACGAGGTATGAAGATTTTTGTGAAGGGTCAGATCGCGCACTGTACGGCAAGCCGCCCCACTGGGGTTTGCTCTCTTTCGTTAGCGTTTTTTCTCGAAACGTTTTATGGAACGCTACAAGTCGTATTGCAAAGTCCAACCATCCGATTCACTTCAAATTCGAATCCGAGCATAGTTTGTAACATTTTCTACCGTATAACCAAATCATTTGTTTATATGTTTATCTATTTGTTAATAATAAATGATTGAACTTGTTTTATAATCGAAAATCGAACGACAGTTTTATCCCTACACTTATAAACGGAAGAGTCTGTCGCTGTGTCTATACCTGATAAACTTCGGAAACAGTAGTCCGGTTGGGATGCGATTTCCGCCAACGTATAGTGTATTTCCCGGTGCAGGTTTCAAGCTACGTATCGGAGGGCTGAGCAGTGAATAAAAATATGAGATTCGCAGTAAGAAAATTGTCCGCGTAAACATGCGCAAACGGAGCCGGGCGCGGCAGCTAGTTATTATACTAAAAGTATAGTTTGTTATTTTTCATTTCAGGCGACCCTAGTTGCCAGAAGCACCTACACCAATTGGCCATGCAGCCATGGCGACACTTTTCTTCAATAATAATCGTTTCATTGTTCATCGATATTTCTCAGTATAAATAAAACTTAAACTTAGCGCGCCTATGTGTTAGTTGGGTGTAAAATCTCTCAGCGAAAAAAATAGTAAAAATTGACCTGTTCTTCGAGACTCAAGCCTATGCAGACTCTTTGATAACTCGGCAATACGCCTCGAAAAGTTGCGGAAAGAGACAAATTGTTTTCTTCTTTTCGAGCACCGCGAGGTTTACATATCGAGTGCCGAGTTACGTGATGGCCGCGTAACTCGGTACTCGATATCTAAATAATTATCCTTGCACTGTATCGCGTGAGAAGAAAATGTCGCCGCTCGAACTGACTCGTCCAAAGAAACGGTAAAATAACGATCGTTACACTTCTGTGCGTTACATGGCGCCAGTCGAGTTTTTTTTCCTTGATATGCGGTTTGGATAATCATATGTGGTTGAGGATATAACAAAATACAGAATAGCATATCAGCCGACACACACACACATACGCATTAGTAAATTATGTGTACACATGTTTGTACATACACATATGTGTGTTTGTGATAACAAATATAACGATGTATCGATTGATCATTAATAATGATATACTGATAACAATCAATAAAAACCTATACAAGTGTCTGATTTATCATAATAATGAATAATAAATATCTATATCTGTGTAAAATAATATGTCTCCCATGCGAGCACTAGTAATAGATTATAAATGAATATTAAATAATTTGATTGAATAATAAGTTTTTATTTCAATTTCGAAAAATAACAGTTAAAAATAAAAATTAAATAATAAATATAGTAAATAAATAAAAAGATAACAAATAAAGTTGATCTATTAAATAAAAACGTTATCTCAATAATAAATAATGTTGAATAGTGTAAAATAGAACTATTATCACATTCACTATAATGAGATGATAAATATGAATAATAAACATAAAATAATAAATACTTCCGAATATAACGACACAATAATCAATAATAATCACAATAGACGGGATGATAAAAATGAACAAAATCAGAGCGATAATGTAATATCACATTACAACTAAATACCTATCCATGTGGATGTTTGATGGGGTTGGCGTTTGCATCGTTGATATCCAACGAAATTTAATTTCAATTCCTTATTCTCATTATTAAGCAAAATAATATTTTGCTGATTTTGTTGATTGCTGCATACCAGGTGTAGAAGTATGAAACCGGAATTTTTTGTAAAAATTGCACGTCTTTTGTTTGAAAATGATAAAAACGAATGGAGACGGCTTTCTGTGTCACATTCCATTCATCCGCGAGTTCTTGTTGACTTTGAGTATCATCTTCATCCAATAAGGCTTGCAATTCGTTGTCTGCGAACTTTTTCGGTGGTTTCCCACGCTCTTCATTTCTCACGTCAAAATCACCACTTTTGAATTCTTTGAACCACTCAAAACACTGTGTTTGACCAAGAGCATGTTCACCGTAAGCTTCGACAAGCATTCAATGCGAGTCTGCAGCAGTTTTTTTCAAATGATAACAGAAAACCAATGCTGTCCGCAAATCGTAGTTCGTAGGCACAAAACTCGACACGTTTAAGGGTACAGAAAAATATACCGATGTAGGGAACTTGGGTTGTTGTGTGTTGAAAATCTACGTCAGCTGTTAGAGGGAGATGATGGAGCTGCAGAAGCGGTCTTACGGTCCCTAAACTGATGGCTACCACTATCTATAGGGAAATTCCGGTTTCATACTTCTACACCTGATAAGAATGCCAAAAAAATAGTTCCCCGATTTTCGTAACTTAAATCTCCTGAAGAAAGTTCGAGTGATGCAAAACAATTAATTTTCGTTGCACTGCAACGATGCAAACATCAACATCATATTTGTCGCAATTGCGCAAACACGTACAAATGTGCAATGACAAATATTTGCAACAAGCAAATTTGGCACAATTTTGGAAAATTATGTCCAAGTTTGAAGATCAAGGATGGAGGTGAGGGGGTTAAAGGTTTGCGTTCGCAAGAGATGACAACGATTGAAGGGCGAAGCGCGCTTATCATTGCACCACGTGGCCAAACGGAAGTGCATCAGTATAAGGGTGAACGAGGTATAGAAAATTTGGTGGAAGGGGATCGGGCGCCGGAGGATGGAGCTTAGGAGGTGTAAGTGGTGAAGGGGGTCAGTACCGGAGACTACGGCAGGCCACGTTGACGTTACGTTTACCAAACCCTTATTATGCACCAACATCATGACATAAAGTCGCCGTCGTCGGAGCGATCGGGCTCGCGGAATAGCGCACCGCGTGTGCGTTAAACATTCACGAGGTATACGTGTTACAAATGCGAGTGGAGGGCAAGGCACCCCTCACGGAATCGCCACGTACACCGATCCACTCTTCTTGCCGGCTCGCTCATACATCCGCCACATTATACTTATCGTCCATACATCCGTGCAGTATCGCCCTCCGCAGAGGAGCTGTCCATTCTACACCCTCGCCATTATTTTAATTCACTTCCCGACCACATCCTCATTCGCCGAACGAGTAGCTCCGTTTTTTCGTATCTTTTTTTTAAAACATCCCGCGAGAAAAAATCACCATCTTTTGATCGACAAAATTTGTTTGTATGCATATATGATTGACGAGAAACAGAACAGTGATATCAGCTTGTTACAAAAAGCGTACGATTATCTTTGGAGAAAAATATCTAATAGTACAGTCGTGCTGTATATTGGAATCGGAAAAAATTAGAAGGCTAGTTTTTTGACTGATGATTTTGTAAGTTCCTTGGGTGCTAGATCCAAGTTTATCTAAAAATGGGGTTGTAGGGTTTTTTAGGGGATGAAGAGGGGATCGAGGTCGATTATTGCCAAACTACAACCCGCACGAAGTCGGCGCCGGGAGACAAAACGTTCAGAAAATTCCGGACTTTATTTTTGTCCACAGCGCCGAAGTCGTAGAAGTTCATTTTGGCGGAGAAAATGTGGGGTGAAATTTTGAAAAATCAGTTTTAATTCGTTAACTTTTTTAGGAAAAATTCATCCAATTTTTGTTCGAATAAGTACGTTCTAGCCCTTGAAAAGATTCGTCGATCGAGTATTTGATCATCTCTCTTTGATATCTTCGCCCCCAAAACAATTGTTGAAGTATCAAAAAAAATTGTTTATTGAATAACTCAAAAACAATCGTCTTTCGGGGAAGGTTCAAAGGTACGAAATGTAGAGTATAATGTTCTCTTTTTTTTCGTTTCCATGGACCAACCTTAGATTTTGCTTTTTCCAATCCCTCTCGGGGGTTGAAAATTCAAAATAAAGTTCTGGGAAAACTATTGACCGTAAATGAAGAGATACGAATTTGGCGCTGTGGAAAAAATCGTAGCTGAGGGTTCAAGCTACAAATTGTTCCGCGACGGCGAATTCGTGCGGTCAATAGTTTTCCCAGAATTTCATTTTTAATTTTCAACCTCAAGAGGGGTTGGAAAATGAAAATTCAAGGGTGGTCCTTGAAACGAAAATATAGAGAAAATTATTCTCCACATTTCGTACCTTTCCACCTTCCCCGTAAAAACCATTCTTTTTTACTTATTCAATAGACTTTTTTGCATATACTTTTACAATTATTTGTGGGGTGAAGATATTGTCGGAGAGGGATGATCAAATACTCGATCGACGCGTCTTTCCGAAGGCTGAAACGTTCCTATTTGAACAAAAATTTTATGAATTTTTCCTAAAGAGTTATCGAATTAAAACTGATTTTTCAAAATTTAACCCCAATATTGCACCCCCAAAATGAACTTCCACGACTTCGGCACTGTGAACAAAACGAAAGCCCGGATTTTTCTGAACGATTTATTTCACGACGCTGCTCTTGTAGAGGTTGTAGTTTGGCATCAATCCACCCCCATACCCCTTCATCTCCTCAAAAACCGTGCATCACGATTTTTAGGCAAGCTTGGAGTTAGCAGTTAGCACTCGCAGCAACTACGTAATCCGCTGTCAAAAAACTGGCTTTGTTCTAATTTTTTCCGATTACAGGGTCTTTCAGTGACAGCGCAACTGTACTATAACCATAAAATAAACTTTTTTCGGATAAGGGCAAACGATTGTCAAAGCTTTTTTCTCGAAACAAAAAAATTAGCATTTTTTAATAGAACCAGCGTTTTTCGAGGGGAGAAAAAACCCCTTTTCGATAACATATGCATTTTTGGAATAACCACTTTTCGATCAAATGTGCGTTAAAAAAAATACTTTTCGATCAAATGTGCGATTAAAAAAATACTTTTTGATCGAAATAAGCGTTTTTTGAAGAAAAAAAAAACAAACACCATTTTTGGATCAGATAAGCCTTCTTAGGGGAAAACGGCACTTCTGCATACCATAAGCGTGTTGTGAAAAAACAGCCCTTTTTGATAATACAGCATTTTTCGATTCAATCAGCTTTTTTTCATTCAACGCAGCACGTTTCGTTTTTTTAACAGCCCTCTTTCGCTAAGCGTTTTTGAAGAGAAAAAGAAGTAGCATTTTTAAATAAAATTAGCATTGTTGGAGAAAGAAACAGCAGGATTGGATTAAATAAGCGTTTTTCGAGAAAAAAACCACTTTTCGACAAAGAAACCGATCTTTTTTGAGAAAAAAATCGCACTTCTCGAAAAGTAACTATTCAAAATGTGTTTTTTTTTTGAAGCAGCACTTTACGATCAAAGAAATGATTTTCGAAAAAAAACGGCACCTTCAAGTATTCGTTTTTTGAGAACACAATTTTTTTTGGTAACTTAAGCATTTTTACCGGAAACACAACACTTACGGATTAAATAAGCGTTTTTCGATAAAAAAAGAATTGAGCAATTTTTGCAAAAATAACCGTTACTTCGAGAGAGAGAGAGAAAAAAGGGCACTTTTCGAAAAGTAAGCATTTAAAAACAGCACTTTCCAAAAAAATGAGAATTTTTTCAAAGCAACCATTTTCTACAAGATAGGTGTTTCAGAAGAAGAAAACAGCACCATTCGATAAGCGTTTTTGAAGAAAAAAAGACAGCATTTTTTTCATAAAGTAAGCCTTTTTAAGGGGGAAATAGCACTTCCGGATTGAATAACCGTTTTTTTAAAGAAAAAACGGCATTTTTCGACAAAATTAACGTTTTCCTTCGAGACAAACAACAGCACTTTTCTACAGAAGGAACTTTTTTTTCGAAAACAACAACAACCCTTTCCAATAAAATGAAAAAAAAATTTTTTCAAGAAAAGTTTTTTCCAAACGAGAACGATTTGCCGAAAACATTTTACGCCATTACGAAAGCTTGGCCATTTTATCAACATTATTATTACTTTTATGGTTTTTAAAACTACAATTATTATTATCATTTTTATCAGTTCTTCTCAATCAAACATCGAGCCATATCATTTCAATAAAAAACTGTCAATATACTTTGCCCTTCACAATTGAATTTGACGTTCCCATATTTTCCGAGAAGCATCGATCTGCTCACGCGCCCAACAACCCCGATGAATGAAAAGTAGAAAAATGTTACAAATCTCTTCGAACGAGAAAAATGTTTGCCATCTGGAAGCATACTTATTGTGTTTACGTTTTCAATTTTCTTCTATACTGGTTATAGAAAATCATAAAGATACCGATAACCTTATTATTATTGTTTTTTAATCTAATATTAACAGATTTTATTACTCCGGGGCAACGGACTTTTTCAGATTGCACTATAAAACATTCACCTACCCCCGCGGGTTAGGCTCGGTCTTAAGGACAGATATAGACCTAGGAGCCGGAAAAAAGGACATTTTTGTGAATTTTTTCAAGGCAAACTATTTGAAATTTCGGATTGTGGTTTTAATTATCTAAAAACATATACATTCAAAAATATGTTTAAGGGATTACCCCCACTTGCGATTTTGAAAAAATCGATTTTTTTATTGCATTTTTTTTTAAGTATAAGTATCTGAGAATATGTCCTGAAAATTTCAAGTCAATCCGAACAAAATTGACTGAGATATGAGCGTTGAAAGAGAAGAATCCGTTGTGTAAACGACCGGCTAGTAAACTTTAAACGCGTTTTTCTCAAAATGGCATTTCTGAAGTCGGTGACCAAGATTACTCGAACACTAATGAACCGATCTTCTTGAAATGTTGCAGGCTTATTTAATACATAAAAATGTTTAATCGTTCGATTTTTTTTTTCGAAAAAAAAAAATGGCCGTTTTATAGCCAAAAAACGGCCGTTTTTTTCGTTAAAATCGAATCATTAACTTTGACTGTCCGCCATATTGTGAAAAATGAATATTTTTTAAAACCCTTCGATTAAAGACTAGTTTATACCTAATTTGACTAAATCCATCCGCATTTTTTTTTCAGATGATCCACTTCGCCGCAATGTTGGTCACCGCAAACCGTGTATATAAAAACATTATTTCATTGACGGCCATTTGCCACTAAACAATGTAATACTTTTCAATAAACAAATGATTGAAAGTTCTTCAAGATGTGTTCGTTAAGATGGTATATTGATCGATTAAAAAAGTTTTGCAGTTTTCTTAAAAAAAAATTCATGAAAAAGGTCTTTATTTTGCGCTACAAGTGGGGGTAACGCGTTAATTTTCTTTATTTAGAAAAATAAAAAATACACAAGGATATTGTAGGATCCTTGGAGCGTCGTAAAAAAATCGGTACCCGAAATTTCTCGAAAACCAATGAACCGATTGCCTTGAGGTTTTTTGTGGTTATTCTATACACCGTTATCTAGTACTTGTCATAGGATTTTTTTCCGTTATTTAGTTTTTGTTTTATAGGCAAAATAATAACTAATTTTTAGCCCAAAAATCATTATTTATGTTCAAACGCCCGCCATTTTGTCATAAATCGATATTTTCAAAATCGGCTATGACAAGTACTAGATAATGGTGTATAGAATAACCACCAAAATTTTGGGCACCGATTTTTTTACGACGCTCCAAGAATCATACAATATCCTTGTATATTTTTGACATTTTTAAATAAAGAAAATTAAACATGTTTTTGAATGTATATACTTTTAGATAATTAAAACCCCAATCCGAAATATCAAATAGTTTTCCTTGAAAAAATTCACATAAATGACCTTTTTCCGGCTCCTAGGTGTATATCTGCCCTTAATCTAGCCCGGGATAATAATACTGGGCGGCATTCGAGGGCTTCGACACCATCTGGGCTGCTGCTCAGTCAAAAAGACGCGAAAAAATATTGTTGTTATTATTATCGTCAAATTGTCGAGTTTAATAATTAACAATAATACTTTAATTGTAATTATGGGTATTTGTTTTCATTATTATGATTACACATGGGTATTTACTATTCATATGTAAATAACATTTTTTTACAAAAGCCTACTATGAGGAAAGAATGAAGATATAAAGAAAACGCAGCGCGTCAAACGTCGCACCCGCTCGTGATTCTCGCAACTGCGCAGCAGCGCCTTCCCTTCCGACCGGCAAATCACAAAGTTACGACAAGAAATGGTACTACACTACAAGAGACTTTGGGTCTGTTCGTTTTAGCTACACTTTTCTACACTTCTTACACCTCCAGTGGACTTTCTATTACTATATCTGGTCAAAGTGTAGAAAGTGTAGCTAGCGCGAACAAACCTATTCATGGCCAATTTTATCTTCCTAGCTCTCACTCTCTTTCTCTCTCTCTTTTGCGTCTCAAATCGGTCAACTTTATTCGTTTCGTCCTCCCGAATACGAATTATTTTCGTTATTATTAGCATTGTCGCTGTCAAGGGCGTCGCCAAGGGGGAGCAGAGGGGGCAGGTGCCCCCCCCCCCCCTAGATATTGGAAAGCATGTATATGAGGGTCTAAAATGTCTAAATTTTCCCCACCCTCCCTTCCCATCTTGCCCCCCCCCCCGCTGGCCCATTAGTTGGCGACGTCCTTGGTCGCTGCTATTATGATTTGAAAGAAGACAAAGCGCAAAGCCGTTCCAACGCTAAAATCAGCTTGTCGAGTATAACCGAATAAAAGCTATGCTCAATTTACCCATGCAAAACAATAGTTATCATTATCCGCAACGAAACAAAGCCTATTGTTTCACCGTGAATTCGCCTTTTCCATTGAAAATAAATTCGCCTCATTTTACAGATGGAAATACAGTTATCATTATTATTCGTTGTGAAACAAAAACGGACGAGTAGGACCGTTGAACGATCGCGTGCCGCGTTCGATGAAAAATATCGATGCACGATACCTTTGTAAATACGCTTCGTTCCCGTGCTACATTCTTTTCTCCGCATTCCGGGCCTGTGCATCTTACTCGATCGGGGAAAATAACGACTCGCGGCTCGACGTAAATTCGAACGATCCTCGGACGTGTAGATGCAGCGAAAAATGGCGTGTGTCGCGTCTCGCAGTCTCTTCATGTCTACTACCCCGCGGCGACGCGCATGCGCAGTGACGTTCCTTGCGACGAAGCATCTACGCAGCAGCGATCCGAGCGTTGACGCGCCTGCGCCGTAGCGCTCTCCAGAAAAACGATTTTTTTAAAAACATTTCTGACGGGTTACCGGTAAGTTTGAGGCTTACCAACCACTGCATTGATATTGCCGATTACCAACGAAAATATTCAATACGTCCACACACGTTTGAAAGAAAATAATTAACTAATTGCTTCTCCGGATACTAACTTTTTCCCCGAGTAAATTCTTCGCCACAAATTCGACGCTCGCTGAATATTTCCAACGAAAGATTCAAGCATCCTTTTTTTTACTTTGGAAAACGTTGATAATTAAGTTTTAATCAAATAACGAACGATGTATGTTTATGTGGAATATTTTGCCTGAAAGTGCATTGCAAATTATATTGCGAATTGATTCAGTGCAAAGTTGCTGGAGGACGTAGTAGGTTATATGCGTTGTCCACATAAATATATATATATGAAAAAAATAATTCACTAATTATTTCATTCAATACTATCGCTTTAGCTTCACAAATCCAACTCTTACCGAATATTTCCTACAGAAAAAAATAATCAAGCATCCTTTTCTCATTTTGCAAGTTTTTAATGAAACTTTTAATAAAACAACGAACAATGTACATACGTCTTGAATGTTTTTTATCCATTTCTGCCGACACTTTATTTTCACATTAATAAAAACCAAACAAATAACGCGAAAGACAAACGCCTGGTACCATTTTTATTCGAAATGGTATTACACAATTTAACAATTATCTGTTTTACACTAAGACTCAAAAAAATAACGATGCTACTGAGAAGCGAAAGTTCTGCGGAGCTACCAAACCTGCGCATGATTGTTTTTGTAAAACTTTGTTACTAACAAACTTACTTGAAAGTACATCGTAAATTATATTGCGAATTGCTATAGTGCAA